>JADRCC010566929.1:0-12892 GCA_019843855.1 Hylomyscus alleni
GACCTAATGTCTGGGACCTGGTCAGTTGTACACTGGGACCTAATGTCCCCAGGTATCACAGTAGGCATGGCCAGGCTCTGAACTTAGACCATTTAAGGGGTGCATAATTTATGTCAGGGTTATAAACATGAGATTATTAATCAGTTGCTTCCAATTTATAGCTCCCCTGGTTTTATTTCTGTTGTTGTGACAAATACAACCTGAAAAGCAACCTGAGAGAGAAAAGGAGATTATCTGATTTACAATTCCAGATTGTAATCCATTACTTTAGAGAAATCATGGCAGAAAACTAAAACACCACATCCACAGTTAAGAAGAAAAAAAATATATGTATTCTTGATTGCTCACTCTTAACTAACTTTCTCCTATTACTCTTTAGTATCCCCTTCTTAGGGAATGGTACCACCCACAGTGGGTTGTGTGTTTTTACCTTAGTTAACAATCAAGATAAGCCTACACTGACATGCCCACAAGCCAACCTGATCTAAATAATTTCTTATTAAGACCCTCTTCCCAGATATTTCTAGGTTGTATCAAGTTGACAATGAAAACTGGACAGCACACTAGCTTTATTGTTTTAACTTTAAAAATTATTCTTTAAGTGTTGAAATGCTTAATTAACAGAGCACAATATTCACCTTAAGTAAAACCAGCAATGTTTCCATGAATTAATGTACTGTATACTATTTAATTATCTGACGTGCATTTTACTTTGTTGTCAATGTTTAGTAATTACTTAACACAAACATTTCACTTTATTTCTTTTAATAGAACATCTAAGTAAAAGATTTATTCAAAGATAATAAAGTTAAATTTTAGTCACAAAGTAAGCAACAAAATATATTTAAAAGTAAAATATTTTCCAACATGGCCATGAATTTAGAAAGGAGTAAAGAGGGTTTTGAAGGAAGAATTGGAAAAAGGCAATGATGGAATTATATTATAATTCCCCAAAAAATAAATAAAATATTTAAGTAAAACATTCCCTTATAATTTGGTTCAAATAGATTACATAATAAAATGTAATTTTTAGACACTAAAACTAAAGAGGTAAAATATGCAACAGGATATTTTCAAATAAAGTTTTAAGACAGTAATCCATTAGAGCTGGGTAGAGTTTCCTGCATCTGTGTGGCAACATCTATTGGCTATGTCAACTGACCAGTCTTAATAGGTCACAATTCAGTTGAAATTTGTATAACAGCTCAATTGTCCTTTGAATCCTGATTTACAAGGAAGCCCTTCATAAAAATCTTCACCTACCCTCTTCTTCCACAGTAGCCCCAGTTTCTGTGCCTGCTGACATATTTTCCTTCACATTCGCCAGATTCATGTTTCTGATTTAGAATCAGATGTGGAAATAATGTCTTGAGGTGACTTTGCCCTCCCATTCACCTATGCCCATGTCCTTCTTTCCAGTGGTGATGGCTCTGGGCCAGAATAGGCCTGAGTGTCCACTGCTTCAGATGTTAATTCCTGAAATTCTTTACCTCCTAATAGAAAAACTATCAGTCTTGGTAGCATTACAAAACGTTTCTTAGGTACCACCATACTCCCTATTTATAAGACACAACTCCAGAAGGAAATGGATCAGAATCTCTAAGTTAAGGCTTTCTAGGAAGTTGCTAAAGCATTTGGAAAGACTACTGATCTCTTCCTGGGTCACTCAAATTCAGTATAAAGGATACCCACATGACCATCCTGTTGTACAATCATCCAATTAGCTTCATTAAAACTGGTCCACATTTATTAAACCACTACTATACCACACACAAAACATTTAATAAAAGCTCTAATCTCATGGCAGTTGTAGTCCAATGAGAAGGAATGCATTAAAACTAAGATAATGGTACCACATAAGCACAGATATGGAGATGATTCAAAAAAGGTGCTCACTCCCCTGCACTGAAGAAGGTTGAGGTGTACCCATTGTAGGGACTCCTGCAAAAGTAAACAAGCATCCATTACTATCATGGAGCCTTATTTGCATGTGTGCTTGGAAGTGAAACTAGAGCCTTGCACTTGCTAAGCACATGTTCTGTTACTGAGCTACATCCCCTGTGACCTCTGAACTGATGCAAACACTGAGAAGAGGCCATAGTTCAAAGAAAATGAAAATGTAAAGATGTGAACAGAGCAAGACAAAATCCTTACTCCTAGGGAAGTGGCCCTTCTAAACTCACCTATGCTAATCTGGTCAAGCTAACAATCTGATTATCAAAATTACAAAGACTTGACTCAGTTATTAGCAAATAATTAGAAACCTTTGTGTCACATTGTAATAGCTCCAATGTGCTTTGTACCCTAAGTCTTAAATGAGGGAAAATGATAAAGTGTTTTCAAATGAAATAAAGTAAATCTAAAAGTCAATAAACCTTCTCCTGCTGATGAATAAGGAAAGAATCCATAGCATTCAACTTGAAAGTAAAGATTAGAGGGATTGTTTTAGATTCCATTCAATTTGAACATTTCCTTTATGGCCAAAAAGAGTTATTTATTCTTAAATCACCACAAGAAAAAACATATTCTTGTTTAAGAATAAGGAGGAGGTGTGGGAAAAGCTGACCAAGTCCAAACACTGAAAATGGCACTTCTGAGACTAAAATAACGCTAAGTCCATAAACTGGAGATACAATGCACTTGGACTATGTGAGATACACATGTGTGTGTCCTACATTCTTGCTGAGCCATTGTCTCATTTGTAAGTCATTTCTTGAACAACTTTTCATGAAGATTCCCCACTGAAAGCCATGAAGGATGTAAATGAGCACAAGCTGCACTGCGTCTAAGCTCAGGGAATCTTCCGTTGTCTTCATGATGTCTCTTACCTCATCTTCTACATCTTCATCAAAGACCAAACTCTTTCTGACCATTTTAATGGCTGTTCCATGCTCTCTGTCATCTGACCTTTCATCTTCTTCACCTGGAACTCCAGCACCACCCCACTTCAGCCAGAGCACCGCCATACTGATCCAGCCTGGGAAATGCTAACTCTAAAAGCTGTTCATTGTACCTTCTTGTTTTGTGTCTGTGGAGCAAAATCTCAAGAATGACATAATGATATGAGGTGACTGTCCAGTGTTTCCATCAGTCCTGGAGTCAGCAGTGGTCACTGGACACTGGACATTGAAGAGGCACCGGCCTGCAGACGCAGGGTCCAGAAGACTGAAAATCCATGACTCTGAGCTGGGCTTCCTGGAATCTTTCCGAGCCACTATCTCCTGGTTCCCTTTCTTCCTGTGTTGAGTAAACTCAGGTGGCCACTGGTTCTTCCTCTGGTAAACCCATCTGAAATTTGAATAAGCAACTCACCACCAACAACAAAATTTTATTGCCTTTGACAATCATGTTTTCCTCAAGGAAGCTCTTATTCAATAGTGCCTTTCCCCTGTTTTTTCCATTTACATGTTGATATAAACAGTGGTTTTCCTAGGATTCACCAAATAAATAGGATGATTTTCAGCATTAAGAAATTATCTACAGAAGTTGAAGATCTCATATTCTAAACTATAGTAATTCATGCCTGTTCTGCATGCCATGGGCACAGAATCAGGATTCAGGCATAAACTTAATGTTCATCACTGTTTTGGAAAGGGAAGTACCAGAAAATAGTTCTTGAAATATAACTTGTATTTATCTATATTAAAAGTGGTAAGGAATTCCTAATCTGAAAATTAACGGAGAATTCCTAATCTGAAAATCTAAAGTCTGAAAATTCTCTACAATCCACAACTAATCATTCTTCAATCTGAAGCCACAAGTAGAATCCTCTGACTTCAAAGAGCAGGTCTCCGCCAAAACACAGGCAGACACACAACATGCATCACATAGACTTACCTCCAGGCATGTGTGCAAGGTGTGTATGGCAAAAAAGTGAACTTGGTGTTTAGATAAAGGTGCCATTCCTAAGTCGGCCCCTTATGTAGCCATGGACATTTCAAAACCAAACAGTATCTAAATTCTTCTATGAGCTAAAATGCTACAGTAAAGAAATACTCAAGTCATTTTTTTTAAATCAACACAAAGAGAATTAAGTTATATATAGCTATCTGTTCACAAAATTAAAACTTCCTTAGAAAAGTTGTGATTGTCAAAGAGTCAGGATATTCATACTTTTAAAGTGATGGTTGTGTTGCATCTTATATACATCAGCTGAAGGGTCAGGGAGAACTAAGCCCAGTGGCTGGTAATCCCAGCACACTGCTTAGTGATGCAGTTAGAGTAACAGCGCAAAGTTATCATGCAGTGCCATGTTTGTTGGTAGCCTTCGGCCTCCGTAAATCTTGACTCTGTGATGTCCACAGGAAAGGTTCATTTCATTAAATACTGAGCGGGGAGAACAAACTGCATCAGTACACTCTGCACGCTGCCTAGGTTCTAGAAACTGTCCCCTACATAAAGTTTGTACCCAAACTGCCGTATGAGAAGCTGACCCAAACACAGAATCACTGGGTGTTAGCAACTTTGTCATTTTCTGGTTTATTATATGCTTTACCAATGATTTCAAGTACATTTTTAAGATCATAAAATGGACTTTTATGCCTGAAAATATTCCAGCTAATTCCTAAACTTGAGTTGTCCGGGGCATTTTTAAAAATTCAAATGCCTTACCCAGAAACTACAATGAGCTCACCAACCCTTAACACGTAAAACTATTTCATAATAATAAGAATGGGTAATAGCCACGAGGAATGGAAATAAAAGGCAAAGAGACCAGAATTTTGTACATAGGCTGAAGGAATATCTTTTAAAATAAATTAAAATGGTTAAAACCCACAGCTACCTTAGACAATGTGATTTCCAGTGAAATATGTCTTTGTATGTAGTAACATTAAAACTAACAATAACTAAAGAATAGGTAACACCATTAACTGAAACACTAAGAAGGGGTATTCTCGGTGATATCCCTCAATAATAGCCACGAATAGACATGAGAGTCAAATGTTTAATTCTCTATAAAAAGCTCTAGTGGAGGTATGAGATTTGATGTGTTGAAGTAACAATGGTGTGCTTGCATGTCCTGTCTGATGATCGTGACCTACTTTTTTGACCCTAAGCCAGAGGAACAATGGCATGATAATGTGAGGTGTTCTAAAATATTTGAGGTTAGTTATTAAAATTCTAGATGCTTTGAGGCACATCTTTTCTTGACAACAAGTAGAATCAAACCGCTATGCTGTCTCACAGAAAATCTAGACTCCCAAGTTCTTTTCTCTCTTAGCCATAGAAAACATGGGTTCAAAATGAAGCACAAGATCTAAAGTAAACAGTGACCACTCCCAGCGATCAGGGACCCACTCAAGCAAGCTCTCAGAATTTTAAGTCTAATTGAAAGGTTATTAAGTCATAGAATGAACCAATGGCAAAACAGTATTACACATACAGGAATCTATTCCAACAGACTAAAGGTTTTCACAAATATCTACTAGATGCCTAGACAGGTAATATAATAATATTTTCTTCTCTCAAATAAAATTTGTTATGTCCTACAAAACCATTATAAGGAAGTGGGGGCGGGTGTTCTAGGCACCTGGAGCTATTAAGAAGGGGAAAAAAAAATCAATCTTGTTCATCCAACCAACCACATAGATCCATGTGTGTGTACATCTCACCCACAGACATCATCAAGTAGCTAGTCCTCATGACAGCCCATCACCATGGAATCTGAAGCCACTGTTCCAATGCTTTCTAGAACTTTCAGTCCAAATATAGAATGGCATTAGTCCATGGCAACTGTGGTAGAACAGGTGTCTTTTCTTGCTGTGTTAAATTAGATGGTTGTAAAGCCGCTCCTGGAGGGACAGACAGGCTTAGGCTTTAACACTGAAGTTGGCTGCATCAAAACTCTGTGAACAGTGCTGAAGGCTCATTCACTCCCTGTGGGAATGTTTTGCTTTCTCTATTGCCCCACCCCATTACTTATTTATGTTTGTGTTTATTTCAGTAGGCTTGCTTTTCCCCTTGTGTTGCAAGGCTGCATTTTCATTTACATACTTCCATAGTTCAACAGAGAAGCGCTTTGACACCTGTGTCCATTTGTTCTCAGCTGGTGAATGAGCAACAAGAAAGCAGACCCCTCCTGAGCCCCTCCATCGACGACTTCCTCTGCGAAACTAAAGCTGAGGCCATTGCAAAGCCAGTGACGTCCAACACAGCCGGTAATTCATTTTAACTGTGCTCAAGTAGAGTGCATTTTACCTATACATGCAAATATTTTTCCTCCAAGAATCTTGTCAAAGCAGTGGAAGGGTTGCTATATTTATTGATTTGTAGGTGTGGACATTTGCATGTTGAAATAGACCTGGAGGTCGGAGGACAGCTCATGAGAGATGGTTCCTTTCCACCAAATGGGTCCCAGGGATGGAACTCAGGTTGTAAGGATTGGCAACAAATACCTTTACCTGCTGGGCCATCTTACCAGCCCCTCCTCTAGGCATTCTAAGTGGGGGATAATGTTTGCAACCAAGTGACTTTAGGGTCTATACAATTCAGCATAAATTAATAAATGACTTTTGATATACTAAGAAACTATACAATTTTGCAAGCCTTAAACATACTGCTGTTCTCACTTAGGTTCTGGTGCATAGACTTCTGCGTTTACCTCTGTGTATTTCAGAATCCACAATATTATAAGGAGAGCTGCTATACCAGAGTGAAATTTTGGAAATTCAGCTTGACAGTCAAATTATTTTTTGCAAATATTTTATGAAACAAAAGCCCAACAAAATAAAAATGCGATTGTCCTTCTGAGTAGAGTTAAATGGTAATTAAAATATCCTACAGACATGGAATAGTGTAGAGCCATTTAAATGTGTACCTAGACCTCTCGTATAAATTATCTGAACATTCCGGTTTGCACATAAACTTCCTGGAATTAAACATTCTCAACAGAACACCCTCATCTGTTCAGGGCTTGTAGAAATGTGAGAAATTCATCAATGTGAGGAGTGAGTCCTGCCAGCCACTGGCCAGATCTACAGTTCTCCAACATGCCTCCTTTCCATATCTACCTCACTGGACCAACATTCACGTTCAAAGTTGTGCTATTCAAATAATAAGAAAAGTATGGTGTTTAAGAATGGAAAACCAGAGATTGTAGTGAATGGGTGGTGCCAATCAATGTGATCTCTGCCTTTCTTCTTAAAGTAGTCCCACTTTTCCACAGTGGACTCCACTGGCAGGCGACTTACTTTTTCACTACTTGGAATCAAGTGAAGAAAATCAGACAGGGAAAAAAAAGTGATGTTTTTTTCAGACTGCTAAAACTTACTACAGAAAGAGAGCTCATGGCGGATGGTGGTGGCAGAGGTGGAAGAATAGATGATCTGAAGGTCTGGGAGATGAAAACTCATGTGTGCTCATCCCAGCTCTGCATCTGAGGCTAGCTTCTGCTTTCCCTCATCTATCTGGTAACAGTAGCTGAGCCTCCGTTTCCTTATCTAATAACAGTACAATCCTTACCTCGGAAAGTACTTGAGAAGATGAATGAATTCATCCAGGGATATGTTGACAATAGCAAACTCTAGCCAGAGAGGTCGTCCTGATTGATATCAGGGTCAGCTTCTTGACACCTCCCTCTTTATTGCTTAATGTCACATCCAGGTGACTGCTTTCTAAATCCAGCTGTCACTCAGGATGCTCGGGAACATTGAATAGTGCTTGCTGCATTTGAAGCAGGACATTGAGTGAATTCAGGGTATCAGATCTGATTAGTCCAAACCTCTGAAGCTGGGGCTTAGCCCTGTGAAACTGCAGGGCTATTTCAGAAAACACAGAGCCTCATGTCTCTCAACTACAGGCAATCACACAAGGGCTATGGGGGACTAAGGAAGCTCATCCTCGCCTTTCAGTTCTCACTGATGAAGAAACTAAACCACTTAGGAGCAGCCCGCCCTGAGGGCTGGGGAGCGGCTCAGTCAGTGAACACTGGCTGCATAAACATAAGAGCCTGAGCTCAATCTCAGAGGTCCTGTTAAAAACCTAAAAAGTGGACATGGAAGCTTATAATCCCAGTGCTGGGGAATGGTAACAGAAGGCAGGGATGGGGAGGGGTTACTGGCCTGAGACAGCAAATGACAAAGTAGTGAACCTCTAAACATCAAATCAAGATGTTGGCCAGACACATCCCTGCAGGTTCTTGGGCAGACAGGTTCTTGATTTTGCTCTAGGGCACTCTAGTCCTTTCTAGTGATCCTTTGGTTGTAACAAGGATCTGCCTTTCACATGGTATTTTGTCTGTGCCGCAGATCACATTGTATCGGTCTGCACATCTATTTGTTTCCAAATTTCCCCTTTACATGAGGATATCTCATCCTGGAATGGCATCCTGGTCTCCTCCGGGAGAGCTTCATCTTTAGTCACATTTCCAATAAGGTCACCTTCTAAAGTGTGTGGGCTTCTACCTAGGAACAAGGGGGTGGTACCCCACTCAATCCATAATGTAATATTCTGAATCTTTTCTGCCCTGCAGTGATTTCCAATCATACTGTGTTAGACACATTGTTTTACAAGCTTGGAACTGTATCTCAAGGCAAAAATCACTATATTTTTAATCCCTAACGAGTGTAGTTCTTATAAAAATCAATACAGAGTAAACAATGTAAGAAATATTTTTCCAATGTGATGAATTTTTTCTAACAAATTTGAAAGAATATGTTTTATTACTTAATAAGAGAAAATAATTATGTACCCATGAATGATTTTTTTTTCTGTGTTGGAAATTTAATCCAGGGTCTCATACATACTGAGTATTCACAGCCTTTTTTTTTTTTTCACTTCTTGAAACTCATTCTCACTAAATTGTCCAGGCTGGCCTTGAACTCATTCTGTATCCTAGAAAAATTGTGATTCTCCTACTTCCTAAGTAGCTAAAATTACAGATTGCTGCACCAGACCAAGCAAAACTCTTGATTTTAAAATAGCAAGTACATCGATAATATATGCAGACTGATAATAATAAATGTCCTGAAAGTCACTGAACAACAGATATTTTAAATGATTATATTGTCATACATGTAGTGTGACAAAGTTTACAAATCTTGTTGTATAATTTAATAACTGACATATGTTAAAGCACAAGGCAGACTCTTTGTCAGAAATCAAGAAGAAAAAGAGGTCTTTGCTATGATTTATGAAGCCACATAACAGCAAGACATTGAGTCATTAAACCAACAGTTACTTTGGAATGAACATTTTCCATAGTTTACAAATTTTTATTGCTTTTCGAGACAGGGTTTCTCTGTGTAGCCCTGGCGGTCCTGGAACTCAACTCTGTAGACCAGGCTGACCTCGGACTCAGAAATCTGCCTGCCTCTGCCTCCCAAGTGCTGGGATTAAAGGCATGCGCCACCACTGCTCAGCTAGTTTATAATGTTTTATCTCACTCTTTCACTTGGAGTTAATATACCTGTGTTTGGAACTTCTATACTTAAGCGACATAATAAAATATCTTAGCCATAATATTAGCATCAAGTTTGCAGGATACATTTTAATGAAACTTACCTAGCCATGAAACTAATGACAAGTCTCAAAAAAGCTTAGAGATCTGGGAAGCAGGGACTGGAAAAATGGCTCAGTTGTTAAAGAACTTGCCAGGTAAGCTAGTGTGAAAGCCAGAGTCCAGATCCCTCAGGCATTGGCCTGTAATCCAGTTGAAACAGGGTCTCCAAAACAGGCTAGAAATACTCACTGGACTGGCAATCTCTGGGTTTCAGAGACCCTTCCTCAGTGAACAAGGAGGATGAGCAATTGCAGGTTCTCCCCGGTATTAACCTTGGATGTCCACATACACCCACCCATGCAGAGCAGGCACACACAACACACACATGCAGAATATGCATTTACAATACAGACAGGTGCAAACGGAAATCGAAAAGGAAAAGCCTGAGGAGGCAAATCAATGACATATTATAATAAAGAAGAAATGGTTGGCTTAATTCTTTTAATAGAGTTTATCTATTTGAAGATGTATTTGAAAGTTTCTATGATTACATGTCTTAAGTCATGCGTCATCATACATACAGTGTTAATAACAGTATGTCTTCTACCAACTTATCAAAATAAGATTTTTGTGTTTCTTTTGGCAGGATCTCACTATGTGGCCCTGGTTGGCCCATTACTCAGAGATCTGCCTCTTCCTGCATCCTGAGAGCTAGGATTAAAGTCAGGTGCCATGATACTGACCTCAAACACACTTTCTACTGGATGCTATTCTGTTCTGTTTGAGAAGCCCTTTCAGAGCTATACATTTTCCTATACATTTGCAGTAGCCTGGAAGAGCCTTCTGGTTTCATAGGCTATCAATTTCAGCTGTCCTCGAGATGGCTAGAAATAACTGTTTTCACATGTATTGCCTGCCATTGTCGGGAAATGTTAGTCAGTGGAATTTAGTTATACAAAAAAAAGACAGTTTCTGAAACTACCAACATGCCGCAAACCTTGCAAACTGCCGGAGTTTAAGAGGCAAGGGGAGCTACCATATTAGGAGCTACCTCCAGACTTAGTTGAAGTCTCAAAAGGTTTTAAATGGAATGCCTGTGTTTGAGGCTCAGTGTGGACATCCATCATATTAGCTTCTTATTACTGCTGAAACTGCATCACAACAAGGCAGGTGAAACAGAATACCTCTGTATTTTAAATTCTGGAGGTCAGAGTCATCAGAGACCCTCTCTTCCTGGGTCATAGACATACATTGCCTTGCTTGCTCCCCTTTAAGGATACCTGCAGTTGTTGATTTATGCCTCCTTCTCCTGTCATCAAAAGCAGCTTGTATCTCAGATTCATCTTCATAGTCCCTTCTCAGGCTCTGACCCTCCTGGATTTCCCTCTGAGCACACTTAGATGATGGGACCCACAACATATGAACTGTCCATAGTGACTGGCAGGGGACTGCCAGAAAAGGCCACAAATGTAAACCTGATGTTCTTGAAAGGCTTTTCCTTGGTCCTGCCATCACATGTATATACACATGCACACTCTGACTCACTGTGTATACATATGCATACTCTGACATGCTCTCTTGAAAGCAAATGATTGCTGTACTCTTACCTTGAACACAAAAGTTCTGGGACCCAAGCCTTCATGTGTCTAGGCGAGTATTTTAAACTGGATCAAAGCAGTCATCGAAGCAGCAACCCTTCCGGGCTCAGACATGCCTGCTTTGAAACACTTGAGCAGCTGTAAGCCCTCTTCGTACACCTTGACTACTGCACACTTCACACAACAATGCACTGTCTCCTCCAGAAGCCTAAGGCTGCCCCAACCATCTCCGCTTTCAAAGTTATCATCCTAAGGGCCTCTCGGCTTCAAAGCCGTTCAACCTCCAAGACACTCCTTCCATTACATGGGCAGTAAGTGGGGCCTTGGTGTACGTCTGGCTCTAGTTTCACATCTACACAGAAAATAATGAAGGCACAGAGAACAAACACTGAAAGGGCCCATGATGCCTCAGAGTGGACCATGTGACTGGCTGGCTTGAATTTTCAGTTCACTCATTCAGAAGTAGATAGAGATTAAATTAAACCCCTGTAGCAATTGTACTTTGAAAACCCAAGTTCACGATTCCTAGAAAATTTGCTTCTAAGAGAAGTTTAGGGGTAAGAGGCTAATTCTTCATTGTTTGTACGATTGGTAAAAAGAATATTCTTTTCCTCATAAAGAAGTCTCATTGAGCCTAGACTACTTGCCACTCCAATAGTGTCTAGAAGCTCCATTTAATCACTCAGTGGATAGGAAGTGTGCGGCCCTGTCTTGGCTGCCTGCTGTGATCAAATGTGGCTTAGCACGACACCGACTCAGTTCTGGAAACCTCTTGCCGCCCACTTTGTTCTGACTTACAAGAATCCCCTCTCTCTAAGCCGCTCATTGTTGGAAATTGGCTCCCATCTTCTCAAGAAAACTCTACTACCGTGAGCTGACATCTTTGGACCATTTTGATAAGTTTACTTCATAGAATCCTCTGTGGAAACAAAACCTTTGTCGGTCCTTGTTTTATCCTCAGGAACATTTCTTCTTTCTCACTGTGTGTAGATTTGATTGTGGCTTGAAACAGAAAATAAAAAAGACTAAATAAAAAAGAGGGAATTGTGGAATTGTTGCAATTTGGTCCCTGGAAAATAGAAGTGTGTGTGCGCGTACTGGGAATAAACCAAGCTGGGCTTGTGAATGCTATGCAAACTATCCCACCACTACATTACCCTGCCTCTGCCTGAAATGGCATTTACTGAGTGAGTAGTTAGCATAAGCCTAGTGCTTTGTGTCCATTGGATCATTTAATCTTCATCCTACACTTATAAGACTATTGATTCTCCATTTTCAGACTCAGCAACTGGAGCTTCCCAGGAAATTTAGCTCAAGATACATTAGAAGTATAATGGTTAGGGACTCGTCTCACTCACACACCAGAGACTCACCTGGGAATGGCTAGCTCTTGTACATATGCAGGCAGACTGTGCATGACTAAGGAACCTCCCCTTGTGAGGTCAATGGAGCTCTGCCAAGGGGGCACCCAAGTGGGAAGCAGATGGAGTGAGGTTGAGCTATCAATCACATCCAATCTCCACTCAGAGGACAAGCTGAAAAGTCGTGGGACTTGTAATTGGGGGAAGTGCTATATTGGTTGCCATAGACTGTGGGGTGGGGGTTGGTCAACACAGGGGCTCCACTGCCCACTCTTGCCTTTCTCAAGCTGAGGGAAGTCTCCTAGGAAACCATCAGACCATTCAGCCTCTCCAGCCCAAAGTGAGGAAGAGCTGACTCTTCTCTTGGATTTCTTGTTCTCAGGTAGAGCTAGTCAAATATGAGTTGTCTGTACTCAGAAGAGAACAGGTCACAAAGCTGGCCTTCTTAATTCCAACTTGCCTGGGTTTACCTAGGAACATTCTCTTATCTCTGC
>JADRCC010566930.1:0-18141 GCA_019843855.1 Hylomyscus alleni
CCTTAGCTATCCTGGAACTCATTCTGTAGACTAGGCTGGCCTCAAACTCAGAAACCCACTTGGCTCTGACTCCTAAAATTGAAGAGTTTTTTTTTTTTTTAATGAATAGTTCTCTCTACATCATATTCTTCTTCTCACCCATGGCAGAAACAAGCAAGCAAAAGAAACCTTGTATTTTTGCAATGACTCCCAAAAGTACTATCCTGACAAAATCTTCCCTGAAGAATGAACAATGCTCCAAATATTGGTAGATCCACACAAGGCTCACACAGATTCTTTTCAGCAGTTCTGAGCTACTGCAATGCTCTGCTGGCCAGCCTTCTTTCCATGGCCCTGCTTGGTATACTATACTAGATCATTCATTAAGTTCTTCCTTAATAGATTTTATACAGACCCCTTTTCCAATTCATGATCCCTTTGCCATGATCTGACCTGCTCTCCTGGATGGGTGGGCAGCTAAAGTTCCATTCTTAGAGCCTGCATGAAAGATTGAATAAGTGTAGGAGAAGATATAGAAGACCCCTTAGCTGCTAACACCAAGGCAAAAGGGGAAATAGAAAATAAGAAAATATACCATCAGTTATAATTGGCCTCCCAAGCCAACAGCATCATGGCAGAATCCCAATATTATTCTGTTCCTTTCAACATAGCAGTCAAGCATGAGAATTGGAGATCAGTTTGCCAAGAATTCTGGAGATTAACCAAGTGAAAAATCTCATCTTTTTGGCCATCTCACCTCCTGCCTACCTTCTTACTTCTAGCTTGACAGTGGGAACAGCTCTCATCTGATGATGATAGCTCTCCACTCAGAGTGGAACAACCCTTTATCTTACCTCTTACCATACCAATTTGTAAAAATCTGCAGAACTACAAGGAAGTTCTGTGTCACCTACTCATAAAAAGAACAAAAGAAAGGTGGTCAGGGCATAAATACAAAAGGAGACTAAGACTGAGATTCAGTAAATAGCAAAAGGAAGACTTACAAGATAGTAAACTGGACCATTAGTTTGTAGAGTGTTCAGCCACAGGTCAAACATCATGAGTGTAAACCCACACAGAGAGATTTGGGGGGCCATTTTGGGGAAGGGGATGGAAAGACTGTGAGAGCCAGAGGTCCAGGAAAACTAGAATGAAACATTGTCTTTTGGACACATGGCAGCACCATGATACTCATAACTTCACAGTGACATGCACAAGATCAAACCAGTTAACAATCCATCATGGAGATGGGTGGGGCTCCTGAATCCCCACATCTAAGTGTAGTACTATTGACAGCTTGCAGATTCCAAGAATTAAGAATAAATTGTCCTTAAGTGCCTAGCCCTTGTTATGTCAACTAGAATCCAAACGGTAGCTTGATATTCATAAGTATATAAAAAGCACAAATCACACTTTGTATATGTGTGTTTGTGTATATGTGTGTGTGAGAGAGAGAATAACAGAGTTAGAGAAACAGAGACAGAGAGAGATGGTAGGGATAAGGGCCAGATCCAGGAAAAGTTAGGGAGAGAAGTAGGGGTGAATGCATTCAAAATATTTTGTATGCATATGTCTTAGTCAGGGTTTCTATTCCTGCACAAACATCATGACCAAGAAGCAAGTTGGGGAGGAAAGGGTTTATTCAGCTTACACTTCCACATGGCTGTTGATCAACAGAGGAAGCCAGGACTGGAACTCAAGCAGGTCAGGAAGCAGGAGCTGATGCAGAGGCCATGGAGAGATGTTCCTTGCTGGCTTGCTTCTCCTGGCTTGCTCAGCCTGCTCTCTTATAGAACCCAAGACTTCCAACCCAGGGATGGCACCACCCACAAGGGGCCCTACCCCCTTGATCACTAATTGAGAAAATGCCCCACAGCTGGATCTCATGGAAGCACTTCCCCAACTGAAGCTCCCTTCTCTGTGTTAACTCCAGCCTGTGTCAAGTTGACACACAAAACCAGCCAGTACAGCATATTTTTGAAGTTTCAAAGAATTAATAAAAATATATTTTTGAAAACAAGATTATTAGACTAAGGCTGTACAGAACCAAGATAAAGGAGAAAGCAAGAAGGGAGAAGACAAGAGAGGGAGAAGGGAATAGAGGGAGGGAAGGAGGGGAAAAAAGGAGGGAGGGAAGAAGGAAGCAGTAGCCCAGGGGACATCCAGATAAGAGGCTATAAGCGATGCAGATGAAGAAAGAGGAAGAGTTGGCACTGCAAGAATGCCAGAGAAGTACAGATTCCTGGGCAGAAAGGAGAGAGAGTGCCAGAAGGCAGGTCACTGACAGTGTATGCATAGGCTGCTAGTCACTGGGGAAAGAAGAATGTTTTAGATGGTCACCCTGATGCCTACTAGACAATGTGGGAAGAGGGCCTATGGAATATCCATGTGCTTTCATACCTCTACCTTCAGTCTCACCCTTCATTGAAATGTTTGTCACTGGTCTCTACAAAAGCTGTTGATAACTCCATCTCAAAATGCAAATGTATACCTCCAAACATCATCTAAGTGTCCTGTAGGCACTGCAGCAGCACAGAGGAGTGCAGTTGGCTACTGGTGCTATGGCCTTTCCAAACAAAGCACTAAGCCTTCCTCACTGGCCAGCATGCCAATAAATCTGCCTCTGTTGCTAGGAGCACAGTCACGCAGTTGAGTGGACTTCAATATTAACTCTAATGGCTGATTGCTTTTTTGTTTTAGGACAGTCACCACCTGGAAAACCTCAGATCCACAAATGCCGTTCTCCTGACAAGGAGACATTCACCTGCTGGTGGAATCCTGGGTCAGATGGAGGACTCCCCACCAATTATTCACTGACTTACAGCAAAGAAGGGTAAAATGGCTCTTTCCTTAATGTCAAACCCAAGCAGAGTGCTCACACTCTCCCAGGCCCAACTTATGTTGGTTCTGAGTTAGAAACACCACGCTTTCCTGGATTTGCACCAATAAGGTTCATCCCACCAGGAAAGGAATCTAATGTCTCTGCCCATTTTGTTCAGTAAAGGTTTTTACAGAACAGTCTTCAAATGCACATTGACCAGTAGCATTATAATATTAACCAATGTTTCCAATTGTCTGTCAAAAGCTTAGATTGCAGTCCAAGTCATCATTTCCTAAGTGCTGGCTAATCATCCATAAACCACATGCCATTGAGCAGTATAACTGCTCATCCATAAACTGCACACCATTTGTAGGTTTTTCTTTGTTAATACACTACTTTTGTAATAGAACTGAATTATATAAACTGTGTTGTGATCCTTGGCAGCCAGGGTACATTAGGTTTTCAAATGTGTTTCACACCCAAGAAAATAATCTTTAAGGAAAAGAACTCAAGGATTATTTTTAAGCAAATTGCTAGTCTATAAGATACAATCTCAGCCTGTCATGGGAACACACATCTGTTATCCCCACATTCTAGGGGCTGAGACAGGAAGATCACAAGTTCAAAGACAACCTGAACTACATAGAGAATCCCTCTTCCAAGCACAGCAAAAGAATAAAATTCAAGATCTCCTGGAAGGCATATTTAAATATAACACTGCCATGAGGGCAAAAGAAGATCATCTGAAGATGATAATTTTGACAAAAAACAACAGTGAGCCCCTCTGAGAACTCTTTAGTGAGCTAAAGAAATGTGAATTTAGCAAAAAGTATACTTCTGTATCTTGGACCTAAAAATAAAATATGTATTACTGATGGAGACAAGTGTGCCACTTTCCAAGGCTGCTTGTACACAAAGCTGTCCACCCATACAGGATCCAAAGATGAATGGCACAAATTCTTCAAGAACCCAGGACTGGAGCAGCCACCAACCCCTGTGTGGTGTTACTGAAGTTAAGAGTGTTAAAATATGAGCATCTTAATGAGCCACATGGGGCTGAAATATCCTCCTTTATGCCCAACTCACTCTGTTGCTCACTTGACACCATCTAAGATACATTGCAATCAGTGTATTTCCCATGAATCCTTTTCATGTTTGTGTAACCACTACTGCATTATGGATGATCCCATAATGTGTATATGTGCTAATGAAGGTCACAACTGCCCAAGGCTGCCCAATGGTGATATGATTGGTATGAGTGTGCCTTGGCCACTGGTAACTCAGGAAGACAAATAACAAGGTGCATAGAAACACCTGCAGACAAAGGGCTCATGAACAGCAGAGCACTGGGATGCTAAATTAATTTTTCCACCCCTTCTTCCAACACACTTCTTTCCCTCACACCCCGCTGATATGAGTAGAGCACAGAGCCACAGGGACCCATTTTTCTGCTTTCATACTTATTCTTTGAATGCCTTATCCTCATAACCCAGTAATATTAATCTATTAAGAACAAAAATGAGACTGCTATTTTCTTATTCACTCTTAATGCATTTCTTGTTGCAGAGAGAAAAACACCTATGAATGTCCAGACTACAAAACCAGTGGCCCCAACTCCTGTTTCTTTAGCAAGCAGTACACTTCCATATGGAAAATATACATCATCACAGTAAATGCCATGAACCAAATGGGAAGCAGTACCTCGGATCCACTTTATGTGGATGTGACTTACATTGGTAAGTAAACATGCCCTGTGGTTATTTTTAATTGTAAAATACATATATCAAAATCTTCATTTTGAAATAATAGTAAACTGTATAATTCACAGGATTAGTTCATTCAGAAATTTACATATCCATATTTTAAATTGTTTCTGAATAAGTCTGCCTCTGTGTTTCAAATAACAGTCATATTGAATATGTTCCTTAGACTGGTAATTGTCCCACTTTTGCACCTGGAATACAGGTTCATGACATTTGGGAGGGGCTTAAATGATGATGCATTATTACAGCATTATTTTATTTTCTTAATTGAAAACAGATTCTTCTTGTACACAATACATCCTAACCCCAGTGTCCCCTCCCTCAACTCCTCCCTGGTATGCATTTAAGAAATCTTAATGAGGTATATGGCTATAGGATGTCCCTCATCCTCCCAAAAGTCACTCCTGAGTCCACACTGGGAGGTGACAGCATTGCTTCTATGTAAATAATGTACTGCGAAATTTTGTTTAAGTCTTCTGCCTTAATATTTCTTTAGTTCTGTTTTTAATTCTGAATAGTCAGCCATTGTGATCCCCTTTTTTTGTCCCCCAACTTGATGTACAAAGGCTTTGGTCTACCTGGGAGTGGATTGAGGTGTTGAGGTGGCCAGCATTTGCCTGTACAACTAACTTGAGACCATTTTACAAAACTGTATACCTTAATAAATTAAAGAAAGAAATATTAACCATTTGCTAGTGTAAATTCAGTAAACATTTGATGAAAGAATGAATGAATGAATGAGGCAACAAGCTGGTTTAGAGTTAATTAGGGAAAACACTATCAAAAAGTTCAAGTGCTGTACATATCTTAACCATTTACTATCTGGCAGAGTTAATGCTGTTCTCCATAAGGGGTAATGCATATTTTGAGTGTATAAAATCTTTAGTTGATAAAGGCAAAAATCTGTAAACTTGTAACCTGCAAAATTATAAATATGAATGGATGATGCACAAAGGGATGTGAGTTTTTCTTCAAGGAAATGCTTGCTCCCAACCAAGGGAAATAAATTATTTCAAATATCTTTCCCAATAATGTCATACAGCAACTTCAACTTGAAACTCTCATCTCCACTGTTATTGCATAGCCATTGCTCTCAGGAAAAGAACATAAATATGTATATGAATCTGGTTGGTGTTAAGTAGAAAATACATTCAAAACAAAATCTCAGTTGATTATTGTTGTTACCATTCAAACCCTTTGTTCACATACAAACGTGACTGATTACATATTAAGAGGAAAAATGTATTTATCATGTCCTCTAGGAGATCATAATACAGTGGAAAAATTGGACTGATAGAAAATGCAAACTATGTTAGAGAACAGAAAAGAAGGTCCAAGCAGTGAAGGAAACTAAAAACGTTTTTATATCTACAGTTGAACCAGAGCCTCCTCGGAACCTAACTTTAGAAGTAAAACAATTAAAAGACAAAAAAACATACCTGTGGGTAAAATGGTCCCCACCCACCATAACTGATGTAAAAACTGGTTGGTTTACAATGGAATATGAAATTCGATTAAAGTCTGAAGAAGCAGAAGAGTGGGAGGTAAGTCAAACAGAAGCTTACTGGAGAAATCGTGTCCTTTGTCAAGGACAAACCTCTCATGACAAAAGAGATCATTTCTCTAACTAGTTGCCCACCATGTTGGCATCCCCTTGTAGACATTGCCCTCCTGGGTATGGAAATTCCTCTCCCTTCTAATGAGATCTAAAGCTGTTCATACTCAGAACTCTCAGAAAGACAGCTGCTTGAACTGGACAGGCTCCCAACTTGCCTTCCTAAGGATGTATCTGATCCAGATGCCTCTGGAAGAACATAAACTATACTGAGGCTGGAGGCAAGAGGAGTTCAGTTTAATCTATACATGGTCAATATGTTTGTAAAGAAATACTTTGTAACACTTCAGTATAAAAAGATAAGGTCACAATTACAAGCATTACAATATTCTGCCCTTAACTATTTCAGTATATGTGCCTGTTGAAAGGGGGGACATTTGCAACTGTAGTCAAAATTAGGATCATGTATTTTTTTAAAGGTAATTAAAATCCCTAAATAATATAGTAATTAGTCTGTATTTTATTCTTCCCTGTCTTGGTTTCTTCAAAATAAAATATCTATTAACTAGTTTTCTAAACCAATGTCTACTCCAGGACAGTTTTGATACACTGAAGACAGGAGGTCACATCAGAATGTCACACAATTTTCACTTTTTTATTAGTCCTTTGTTTAATCACTTAGCTGCTGTCCCTGCTTCAGTGACTTTTGCAACCAGACTTGAGATTTAAGGACTAAATTAGATTCAAGTTTAATAACATGTATCTCAACACACTATATAAGTAATTAGTAGGAACTTCATACTACATTCATCATCATTATCATCATTGTCATCATCAATAGGCATGAGCCATCTGGTCTACCTCATATAAATGATACTTAATCTAAGTCCTAGATTAGGGTAGTATAAATCTGGTATCTTCGTTGCTAAGTATTACTTTATTTATGTACAATTACTTCAATATTCATAAAGACTTGGATTTTTTCCACTTAGTAGTTTTAGCACCAACAAAAAATTCTACAACTCAATTGGAATTTGTAAACTAATAATTTTATTATATCTCATATGTATGAGTGAATTTGTCACCAAGTATCCTCTTGTGCTTTGGGGGGGGGTTCTTTGTGTTTGTTGGTTTGTTTGTTTTGAGACAAGGTTTTTCTGTGCTGCCCTGGCTTTCCTGGAACTCATTCTGAAGACCAGACTGGCCTCAAGCTTACAGAGATCTGCCTGCCTCCCTTTTTAAATTTTGTGAGATAACTTTAAGAGGAAGACAGAAAGGATAGAATAGAGTGATGCAAACAAGGCATTGTCTAAACAGAGCCATGCAGCCCAAATCCCCAGTACTTTATGTTTTAAAAAAGGCTTTTCCTCATAACAAAATTCAGAAGTAACTCCTCCTGTTTCCCTTGTTCCTCCTTAGATCCATTTTACAGGTCATCAAACACAATTTAAGGTTTTTGACTTATATCCAGGACAAAAGTATCTTGTCCAGACGCGCTGCAAGCCAGACCATGGATATTGGAGTAGATGGAGTCAGGAGAAATCCATTGAAATACCAAATGGTAAGTGTTTGGGCTATACTTTTTAATCTGTATTTATAAATAATATAAACAATAAAACTGCATGTAATATCGATTCTTATAGAAATTAGTTTGAGCCTTACCTAGAAAAAGTAACTAGAAATATGATAATCATCTCTTGATCTAACAAAAAGACATTTGAAAAATTGTATTACTGCCTGAATCACCGTTGCTAAACCCCAGGTTTTAGAATAAAGTTGCAGATATTAGCTTCCAAGGACTAACTGGTCATTCCTATGACTCCCTGTCTGTATTACGCCTACCAACTATTGATGGATTGCTTTTCAAGTCAAGAGATACAAGTAGAAAGAAAAATTCTTATAGAAAGAAAAAAAGCTTGAATCCATGAGTTTTGTGTGTTATATTGTCTGGCTGTTTGGTTTTTAATGATGATGCTATATGTGATCAAAGCTCTCTGACTGTTTGTCTTTTAGACTTCACCTTGAAAGACACAACTGTGTGGATCATTGTGGCCGTTCTCTCTGCTGTCATCTGTTTGATTATGGTCTGGGCAGTGGCTTTGAAGGGCTATAGGTACTATACTGTCTCTCAGCCCTTCTCTTGGTCATTGTTATTGGAAATAATGACAAAAAGCACTGATGCAAAGATGATGGAAACCAGCAAACAGCCTAAGCACCTTATTTATCTATTATTACCAGTAATTTTGCTCATACAAAAAAAAGATCTTTTTTTCAGAGGCTTTTTTAAAAAAACTTATTAAAATGTACTTATCTAAATCCAGTGCTCTTTCCATCAAATAGGGACTTAGAGCTATAAAATTGTGAAAATCTGGCAAATGCAGCCAATATTGAGAAAACCAAATAGAATAATCTAGTAGCCTGAAATCATCATCCAAAATTAGGCATCATAGGGTGTAGTATGTGTCTTCACAATTACCTTTAGCACTTACTATTACTTTCACACAGCTATAGATTTCAACTTCTTATAGCCCATGCATCAGCTATTTAGGAATTAGAAAGAAAAGGAAAAACTCTTTCAAATATTAACAATGAAAAGATGAGTCATTTATCCACTCTCACAAATTATTTTATAGCATGATGACCTGCATCTTTCCACCAGTTCCTGGGCCAAAAATAAAAGGATTTGATACTCATCTGCTAGAGGTAAGTACCAGAAGCAGAGGATGCAGTGTGACTCACTGTTTGATGATAATTAAGTTCACACATGCACACACAATCCCCATCGATACAATCTGGCCCTCTTGATCATCCTTTTCCAGTGGTCCCTCCTCAGCAGCATATATGTTAACAGTAGGAAGCATTTGGGATGGATGGGTTAATGATCATATTCTAAATGTCAGTGAGCAAGGAGAGAAACCTAAGAATCACCCAAATTCAAGGTGAGGCATGCTATATTGCCCAGGGCTGCTACTGAAGACAGAGATGACCGTTTTGTTCAAATAATGAATCTTGAAAGATATTTTAACTAATTTGTTACCATTATCTCCTTTATACCTGAGTCAAAGCTTCCACTTGAATGTTCTTTACATAAACTATTGTGACAGAATTTCCCATTCTCCCCATGCTCCATGTGAGAAGACTCTGTGGGCTCATGTTTTCCTAAGTGCATTAGACTGACCTGAGACAAACCTAAAGCATTTGTCTCTAGGTTGAATTGTATAGTTTCAATTTTACCTTAACAGTGATGTTTAGAGAAGCTTTCACCTGTATTTAAAGGTAAATGCCAGCTGATGTTATTACCATGAATTTAACTTGTCTTCCAAAACACTTTCATTGCAACTATTACAGCAAGGACTAGAGCTAAGGAATTTGGGCTTCAGGTCCAGTGATCTTACTATTATTCTCCAGTCTAGTATTGACCTTTATAAAACCAACAGGAACATCTCAGCTAAGCAAGTTACAACGTAACCTGCTAGCCACAGAGACTTAATGATAAATAGCTATTTAGGCTTAAGCTTTGATATTCTTCCTTCCATTTATCTCTAATGCTCAAAAGAACCCTTGTAGAAAACTACTGCTACTCCTGTTATAAAATTGGAGAAGCTATGGTCCAGCAAGGAAAATAACCTACCTGAAGTCATAGCTACATGATAAGGAATAAAAGCTAAAGCTCAGACACATGGCCTACATTAAAGGACTGGGAAGAGGAAAAGGTTAAGGTAAGAGGGATAGAAGCAGGAGACAGTGTGGAATAGGAGGATGAAAGAGGAGGAAGAAGGAGATGAAAGAAGTAGAGAAGAAACTAAAAATGATAAGATCAGAAGAGAAAGGAAAGAAGAGGTAGGAACTAGGAAAAGGAGTGTGAGAAGGAGGAGTGGCAGAAACCAGAGACAAGGACCAGTTCATTGTCACTATACTCTAGAAAGTGGTAGAATAGCCTAGAAGGCCAGCCACTATATCTCAGATTTACTCAGCCGGGGAGAACCAGTGTCACATGTATATTCAAACACTATCATGTCAAATGTTAACAAGACATTTTCATTTTGTAGTTATATATTTATGATACATTGAGTGTTATATGCTCATTAAGTTCATGACCACTATTAGAACCACAGGGATAAGGTAAGACATAAAGAGAAGTTTGACAAGTAGTACTCAAAAGATTCCTCTAGGTGACCTGACACGCACACGTCTGCAGTATGGTGGTGGGGTGGGGAGGGATTCTGTGAAACTGCTCACAGGGGCCTTGTCCTGAGCAGAAGGAGGTGGAAAGCTTCCATTCCAAGACTAAGCAAGATACAGCCTGGCTGCTGCCCCAGGAACAAAGTCCCTTTACTCTGCTCAGATACCACTCAGCTGTGACGCCAAGGGTGGCGTGTGATGAAGCTAACAGCCATCTCTCCTTGTATCTGTGTTTCAATAGAAGGGCAAGTCTGAAGAACTGCTGAGTGCCTTGGGGTGCCAAGACTTTCCCCCCACTTCTGACTGTGAGGACTTGCTGGTGGAGTTCTTGGAAGTGGATGACAATGAGGACGAGAGGCTAATGCCAGCCAATTCCAAAGAGCATCCAGGTCAAGGTGTTAAACCCACACACCTGGATCCCGACAGTGACTCTGGTCATGGAAGCTATGACAGCCATTCTCTTTTGTCTGAAAAGGGTGAAGAGACCCAGGCCTACCCCCCTACCTTGCACATCCCTGAGATCATTGAGAAGCCAGAGAATCCTGAGGCAAATATTCCTCCAATCCCAGACCCCCAAAGCACCACCCCCAGTTCTCATGCAGATGCATCCAAATCTTCAACATGGCCTTTACCACCCGGCCAACTCATGCCCAGATCTCCTTACCACAGCATTGCTGATGTATGTAAGCTAGCTGGAAGTCCTGTGGATACACTGGACTCTTTCTTGGACAAAGCAGGGAAAAATGTTCTAAAGTCATCTAAAGCCCTTGAGACTGGAGCGGAAGAGATGGCTGGGCAAGAAGGGGCAAAAATCTTCCCTTCTGACAAACAAAACACACCTTGGCCGATGCTCCAGGAGAAAGGTCCCACTATCTATGCTAAACCCCCAGATTATGTGGAGATTCACAAAGTCAACAAAGATGGAATGCTATCATTATTCCCCAAGCAGAGAGAAAACAACCAGACAGAAAAGCCAGTTCCTGAAACCAGTAAGGAGTACGCCAAGGTGTCTGGGGTTACTGATAACAACCTCCTGGTGTTAGTGCCAGACTCACGAGCCCAGAACACAGAGTTGTCCAGGGAATCAGCCAAGAAGGCTCCACCGTCGCTTGAACAGAACCAATCTGAGAAAGATCTGGCCAGCTTTGCTGCAACCTCAAGCAACCGCAGACTCCAGCTGGGCAGGCTGGATTACTTGGATCCTACAAGCTTCATGCACTCCTTTCACTGATAGCTAGACTTATGGACCAGTTGGGTAAAATGTGATTTCTCTTCAGGTAACACTACAGAGTCATGAAGTAATGTGGTCTGCTAGCAAATGTTACAGGATGTGGGTATAAAAAAAAAAAAAAAAAACAAAGGAAAAAAAGAAAAAAGAAAAACACTATTTCACTCCTTCTTACGCTTGTGTTCAGCACTTGCTTCTTTTCAACAGCTGATCTCCAGAACAAATTTAAAAGACTAGCTCTATCTATATATATATACATATATATATAGATATATATATATATATATTTAAATAAATATATATATATATATATTCAATGAAATAAAAGCACATCGCTTACTATTCTTGAGGGATGGTGCCAATAGGTATAGCCTTTGCAATAGATTTGTCATCTGACAGAAGGTATGAAATAGTCCAAATGATCTAGCACAAGAAGATGACAGATAGGTTGAAAACGCCATGAAAATTGCTCTTAAGACCTGATGGCTAAGCCTTTACACTCCTCTTTCATTTTCATGATGATAGTCCAGCTATTGCACTTTTTGGAAAGAATACATTCCAGGACACCAGCCAAATTGTTTACATCAGTCCTTATACCTTAATGACCCATTGCCTGTATGCAAATGGTATCATGCCCCCAATGTTTTTTTAAGGTGATTTGAATATGTTAAGTATGGGTTATTCTGCTGAAACTTTATTTTAGTCTAAGGCTTCTCAAGTGTATAGTTTGGGGAAATAAAATTTTCATACAAATAAGGCCAATGAATTCCACATAGTGAACCATTTCAAATGCTTTCCTTGCTTCATTTGAGCAGGAGATGTTATAAACTCTCGTATTTTCTTAGTAGAAAAAAATTCCCAAAGACTAACTTTAATCTAAAAGGTAATCATTGCAGGACACTAATAGAAGTGTTGCCTTACTGTACATACGATTCTACTTTAATACAAACCCATAAGTCTAGCAATGTATTTTTGAAGACTATTTTTCTATCACTTAGGTAAAGTAAAGACTATTTTCTAACTTCCCAGTACTGATGTTTACGTAGTCAAGTGAGTAGAATGATTTCTGCTGCAAGGTTACAGTGAGTATTCAAAGTTTATCAGGATATGCAGTCTCTATTAGACTGAAGTGCCAGGCAACCCATTGTCCATTGAGGAATGCAAAGTGGATGAAAACCTCAATTGAGTACAATAGAGTAGGGTTTATCTGATTATTTTTATCCATAGGATAAAATAATAACAGTAACCATCACTGACTTTGGGTTTTGGGGCTTTCTATAGATCTAACATATTTCTCCCGTGAGCTTAGGCCATCTGCCCACCTATGGGTGAGTCTCAAAGCACCATGAACAAGGGCAGTGATGACTACTGAGCCAAGACAGAGATCTGACTTTGTTTTGTTTACTTTTACCTGAGCAATCCTGAACACAAAAGGATTTAAGTAAAACCAAATGTCAGCATCTCCTTGTAATACATGCATTTGCAAGATCTTGGCAGAGGCTGTGTTCACGTCACAGATGTCCAGATAAAAGTTTTAGGAAAGCAAGCGCCTGCCCAGTGATAGCAGTTTTAAAGGTCAATGGATGGTAGAATCTTCAAGTCAACTCCAAGGGCAAGTTTCCTGGGAAGGTTCAAAGCAAAGCCTTGAATCTCCATTTAACAATAGCATCTATGACTCACTCTCCCTCTGCTTTTCACCTATTGGCAAATAAGTTCTCTTCTTTCACCAACTGGATATAGAGACTCTGAACTCACCTCTTGTGATTTCATCATTTCACCCAACATGCACATGGTGGTAGAAGCAGTACTCAGAGATTCTCTGATGATGGAAAGGAAACATAGAACCAATGCTTCCAGAACTATGAATGCAAGCAACCAAAGCTTATATTCCTAATATATAAAATATCTTGTGAACAACAGAAGCATTTGGGAAAGTTGTCCAGGCTCACGAATTCTCCCTACTGAATGTCTGAGAACCAACTGCATCTTCGAAGACATACAGAATTGGAGTCTGAATTTTACTTCATTTACTAGGCTCCCGGCATGCTCAAACTGGAGAAGCATTTTCCTCTATGATCATTTTCATGAAAAGTTATTTTTCCCTCTCTTGGAAAGTATGGAGCAAGCTTATTAGTTTGAAATGAGCAACACTGTATGTAAAGAGAAAACAAAATCAAAACTCATAGTGATTTAAAATTCATATAGTAATGTAGCTTATATAAAGCCACACAAGACAATGACATGCAAAATATGCATAACCTCCAAGATGGTCAGTGAACCTAATTCACCTGGAAAGCTACTGACAAAGAATAAATGCCAAAGCCATACAGACTAAACTTTCTTTGACAACACATTCTATCCTTCTCCAGGAGATAAATAAATGCACTTATTTACAAATCACCACTATAAAATTGATAGTGCATATATTGCTCATAGTTTGAATTTTCTAAAAATCAGCTTTAGATATGTAATTTTGCAAATGTGGAAAATACAACTGTCTAAAGTCGTTACATTCCACAAAAATAAGTTAGCATTCATGGAAGAAAATCAAATCTATATAATTCTATTAATTTATTAGAATTTTTGTGGTCAAATATTTTCTATTGAAAGACAGCTGCTTGGACAAAAGAAGGAATACTAGGAATCAAAGACACCTGGGTTCTAGTCCTGTTTTGCCTTGGAAAGACCAATTAGCTACTCTAGTTTTCTTTGTGTTGGACCAATATTCTCTATAGCCTTTTAAAATTCAGCCTTCTTGATTCTATGACTTGATGAATAATCAAAACCAATCCCTTGCATCTTAGTGAAGTTTTCAGGCAGTTATAAAATGTAGAGCCACCTTCATTCATATGTTCATCCTGCTTCGCTCTTTAAAGTCTCAGCACCCATTTGTCACATATTGATCATGTATTTCATATTATATGGACATGGTGTAAGTCAGACTCTAGGATCACATGCAGATATGTGTGCTGAGGTAAAATATAATGCTAAGAAAGGCACAGGAAATGAGACACAAGTCTTTAGAAAAAGTACGTTTTTTGCTTCAAGCCATGCTCATTCCTGCATGGAGCCAACAGCCTCCAACCGCTGTCCTTGTATTTGGTTCTTCCCTGTTTTCTCATCATCCTGTTTAATCAATAACCACTGCCCATGTAGCTTAAAGAAACTTTTGCTCTGAATCATTTTTTAAAATGTATAGTTTTCTAAGCAACTATCTAAATATTTCAAGTTATGAAGTACATGGAAACTGAATATATTCATTTGGATGATTGGTGGAACTTTCGGACACAAATGGCAAAATGTTCTATGATAAGTTTTAACTAGTACATATAAGGAACTTCAATATGAGCACAACTTACAATCAGCAATGTCTCTGACTTTTAATAGATGATACATTCTCCTAAGTGCCTGAGACCAATCCTGGTAGTGAGTTATAGGTCAATGATTCACTGTAAACCTATTTGGTGGGAAACAGTCAAGCCTTTGTTGCATGTGTAAAATTAAAGCCAGGAGACTCTTTACTTGATCCAAGGTGAATCTTCAGTCAATGAACAACCAAAGGACCTGAACTCCAGGGGAAAGTTTATCCTGATGGAAAACTAGCTCCTTCGTTTTCTTTTAGCTTTAGCTGCCCATCATTTGTAAAATGACTCAGCTTGCCCTTAGCAACTTCAATTTAGCATAGACAAGAAAGAAAGAGATCTGTGTGTGTTTTACAAAGTGCCTTTCTTTGTTTTTAAAAGGTTTCATTTTGGAAGAAAAGTACATTAATTGGAAAGCAAATTTGATCTTAAATGGATTTCTTTTAAATAAATGGAGAGATGAACAAAAAAGGGGGAATTACAAATGTTCTAAAGACTAACCAACAAAATGTGCAGGGATTTTTGCATATAGTTTAATTGAATCATCAGAGAATTGAAGTGAATAGTATCAATCACTTTGCCTGAGTCTGAGCATGACTGGAGATCAACCTGGAGCCTGTAATTCAAGACTTTCCATTCTGAAAAAAAAATGTTGATTCATTCTTGAATGACACTGAATTGTATTCCTGGCCCTAAAGAGGCCAAGGTGTGCACTTTGAAGCACTGCACACACACACAGAAAAGTAATAATCACTTTGAATATCTATCCTGTGACTTGCTATGGATGAAAATTTCATATATACATCATCAAGCAAGGTTTCTTTTCTGTCTTTTTTGACTCAAGCACAATACTGATTCCGGTAGGAGAGTCTCTGAGCCCTCAGTGTCCAGCTCTGGGTCATGTTACTGCTACTAAATAGGCTGCAAGACTTTGATTTTTTTTAAAATTCTGACCACTGGTTTCCCCTCTTTTAAATAAGTAGGTTGACCCTCTCAAAAAAAAAAAAAGGTTCCTACAATTTCTTCTAGGTCTATCTTTAATTCTCATGAGTTATGTAAAATCTAAGATTATAAGTGAAAGGCCCAAGGGCCATGGCCAACATGCCCCTAACTTAGACAGTTAATGCCTGAAACTGAGTGAAAAAATGCTTAACCGAAAACTGAGATCCATGTCTCTAAATCAGGTAGACCAGAACTCTTGCGATTCTGCCTCCTTACCATTTCTACATTCTTAGAGCCTTTTCAGCTCCTCTTTCCAGGGCCTTCTATTCTCCCTAAAGATTTATTATGCAGAACAGTAAAGTTGGGGTCTATTGGAATGAAATTACCCATAAACAATGATTTGATTCTACATAAATGAACCAATTGTTAACTCTCCACACAGATCCAAACCTTAATTGAGGTCATAGATGATGCTTCATTTTGGCATGTACATGTTTAAAGATTCAAGCCAGCAATTCACTATCTAGTAAATCTGGGCTATCTTGATGAGTAGGTACTGACTGTCTTAAAAACTGTTTTCTTCAGAGTTTATGATGTAACAAAAAAAATCTACTTATAATTACAGTCCTTCCCTATGAATTATAGGTGTTATCTGTGAATCAATGGAAATTTTCCTCTCAGAGTTTTGTTTTCCAAAAAGATAACTTTAGGTTTGATCTCTGTATGTATCAATTTCCAGTGGAGGGAAAAGGTAAAAAACAGAATGTTCTAAAGTGTGGGGCATATCAGAACCCACAAATGGGGTATCCAGTCACTCAAATCTTACTGGAAATGGTAAATCTACATGTAATTATGAAGGAATTGCAGAGAGGTAAACATAACTCATAAGACCATAGGCTAATCGCGGTTCTGTTCACATCAATTCCTTCTATCTCAAGTTATAAAGCCTTGAGACACATAGAGCAGAAAGGCAACCATCTATACAGCCTGGTCAGTGAGTAAAGGCCTCACAGATAATCTTAGCAACCATCTATACAGCCTGGTCAGTGAGAAAGGCCTCACAGATAATCTTAGCATGTTGATTAATATTCACCTACTACTGTTTAAAAAGAGAAGAAGAAATTCTAAAAAACTGTTGTGACTGAAACAGTACTATCAAGCATAAACTTTATTAGTTATGGTCAAGTTATACTCCCTTGGATACACTTCAAAATGCAGGCTTGGTTTTTCTGTGCACATTTTGCAAATTGGGGGGGGGGGGAAATAGTCTTTTTATCACATTCTCTAAAATGAAAACAATAAAAAAAGAAATTATAAGAGAAAAATACCTCTGAAAATCATTTGTTTTACTAAATTCCCAAGAAACAGATTTTGAATTTTTAAAACTACCTCCCTTCCACATCCTAATGACCTTCCTTCAAAGCTGCTTATAGTTAGAAATGAAAGATACCACATTTTATGTTTGGACTGGTGTTGATGGAATATTTGATATACTTTTCATGTGATACTCCTAACTCTAAAGTATGTTATTTTATATTATTTTGCTTTTTTGTGATTCAAAACCCATATATGCCATATTGAAATATATAATTCTCTTGTTGTAAAATTTATCATGTAATACAAGTAAAATTCATTATTTAATGACTTATTATCTAACCATATCTAATTTCAATATAATTATGTCTATGTCTGTAAAGCAAAACTAAATATGTGTAATCATGTATGTAATCATATATTTCTGTTGAAACTGTGAATGTACTGATTTTCCCTTTAATCTTTGTCTACAAGTGATAGTGTATGTCACTGTATAACTTACTTGGGGTACTAATGTGTTTAAAGTACAATCCACCAATTATTGAAATGTCAACCCTTTGCTTGGCTTCTTGTAATCCCCAAGTGTTCTTTGCACCTTGAGACTTGCTTTTGTGCTTTGTGCTCTGTCATTACTTTAAACAATGTAAGAGTCTCTTGTATAAACCAAAGTAATTAGCCCATTGAGTGATCATGCCTTCTGTAAAGCCATATTGAAGCAAAGACTCCGCTGTAGCATAAGGTTCCCTGTTTCCAGAGCTGCCACTACCTCGCTCCTGCTCTTTCCCTTCAAATTGCCAAACAAAGTTTAACCTTAAGTGGAAAATTAAAAAGTGATTGCTATTGTTGTCATTTTTAACCTGATAATAAACCTTCGAATTCATTAATTTGCAGATTTATGCTAGGTTTTATGAATAGCCATTTTTACATTTTGATGTTTTGTAGACATTGGCTGATGAGTAAAGTACAGAAAGACTACACACAAAGTCATCAGATTT
>JADRCC010566934.1:0-15259 GCA_019843855.1 Hylomyscus alleni
AAAAAAAAAAAGCTGTATGGTGTAAACATAGCTTTGAAAAACTGATTTCTAAAGTCAGATGAATCCTGAAAAGAGCAATGATTTGATTAAGAATGTCTTCTGTAGCAAGACATTCTGAGAGTAATCTCTGTCTTTATAAGCTGTTTGTGAAATAGCAGGTCATCTTGTACTGTTACCCTCTCTTGTTCTTACCGCTGAAACCCCCAGCACTTGAAGTAATACCCAACGTGTGTGTAACTAACATTGGTCTAGAATGGTATATGAGCTATATAAAAGGCTAAGGACAGTAAAAAAGACAACTGAATTTTAAGGTAGTCGTCCTTTTCATTGTATCAGCAGAAGTCCCCTCGCTCCCAAAATAAAGACTAATATGCATTTGCATTCCAGAGTACCACATTATTTTCAAATGTCTTCATGATCATAGCACAGAGAGTACATGAACCTCCTATGACAGCTGTCGATCATTCCTTGCAACATATGCTCAGTAACTAACTGGTTCTGACATGCTTTAAAGTCTAAGGAAGTGTTTGTCTGGAAAGATAGGTATCCGAGGCTGAATTTGGTTTTACGTAGTGAATACTTACCTTAACACCTGTAAGCCTTTCAGTCAATGTGTTCAGCCTTTCTCAGTCGATGAAAATCAACTTGAGAACTCAGCTTGTCCTCCTGTATCCATAGCTGCACTGTCTAATGTGCTTAGAAAGTGTACTTCAGAATTCTAAAACAGAAAATCAAATAAAACACTTAGAGAACTGAGATGGAATATTATTCTAGGAAGGACACAACCAAAGAGATTATCTGTAAACACTTTAATAGCATCACAAGAATTCATTCTGAAGTTCTTTCATTTCCAATACTTAACATTTTCCCCTTTATATTCTGGGTTTTCTTATAAGATAAACAATAATAAAAAAAATCGAAATTATTGAGCTATCACCTTCTTGTTTATACAGAATTCTTCCAAACTTCTTTGTTATTTATTGAGTAGCTTCTTTTATATTACTATAAAATATTTTTACATTATAGGGCAAAGAAATAAATATTTGACATTTTATGTTCACTTGTGGGGTGTATGCATGCGTGTGTGAAGGCAGACCAGAGCAAGTGGTTATCACATCTCTTCCTCTGTGATTTTCTATCTTTTTGGAATATCTTTTTGGAAGGGGTAGGTGTGTACAGAAAAATCACGATCATTTTACAGCACATTTTTTAATTTGAAGTTTTTCTAGTAAAATATAATTATATTGCTTCCTCTCTTTCCTTTTCTGATCCATCCTCTTTTTTTTTTACACCCTACTTTGCTCTCTCTCCAATTGTTGGCTTCTATTTCTTTAATTGTTATTACATATACATATGTATTTATATATATATTACTTAAATGTTTCACTACAACCTACTGAGTCTATTTGCACACATAAGATTTCAGGTCTGGTTTTGAGAGTGGGTTTTTCAATGATCCTGGAGCTTCCTGGTTTAGCAAGAAAAAACAGTAAGCTGCAGAGGAACCTCCTATTGCACTCCCCTGCCACTGACATGGTGGTGTCTCACCTGGGTAGTTGAGGGTCATTGCATTCATGGCTAGCACTTTATCAACCGAACCATCTCTTATCCACATTTTACATCTTACCTTATACAAAGCAAATAAATAAAACATGTGAAAACTTCTCCCCTTAGTTTGTTTTCCAATTAACTCCTGTTAGATAGCGTGTGGTAATTAAGGAACGTATAGAGAGATTCAGGAATAAAACCTTACCCTTTTCTGTATTGGAAGGAATGTAATTATTTCTGAGTATTTTCTATTTTTAAGTTTTTGATATTAGTTCATTTTGAGTTATATTTTTCATTTACTATTTACATAGAGTAATCACAAATGGAAATTATTTGATTCAGATTACCAACTTTCAGCCGGGCGGTGGTGGCACACGCCTTTAATCCCAGCACTTGGGAGGCAGAGGCAGGCGGATTTCTGAATTCGAGGACAGCCTGGTCTACAGAGTGAGTTCCAGGACAGCCAAAGCTACACGAAGAAAAACCCCGTCTCGAAAAAACCAAAAAAATAAAAAAATAAAAAAAAAACCACAACAGATTACCAACTTTCTGCAGTAGACATAATTTACATATAATCTGTTTTAAAAATGTTTTATAAAGTAATCCCTGTGTCAAACAATCATAAATATATTTTTAAAAAAGAAACCATAAATGTTTAGGCTTTAGGACCTCCTATTCTTGTCATAGAGGCTCTGAAATAAATGGTTTACAACTTTAAAGAACTACTGTCTCATATGGATAATTCTTCATTGAAAATAATGTCTTCACAGATTTTTTACATGGGTAAGAGCAGTGCTGCAAGAGAGTATTTGAAAGAACATACAGTGTAATGTCAGCCAGCAATTGCCGAATACTTACTCGTGAGGCAGTGTGTTGACTTCTTCACACGTTCCACACAGGATATGCAGAAGGCAAACAACGACTTAATGACGGAAAGATCTGACATTTTCACGTCTAGTGCGCTGACAAGCTGCGTGCTGCTTTAAATTAATTCTTTGGTTTCTCACTTTTGTGGTTAAAGTAGTTGTCAGATAACTAGCATCTTACCAGAGAAAGATTTATTATTTTTAAAAAAAAATTAACACTGCTGTCACCTAGTGTCCCCTTATTGCCGATAAAATATTTTTATGAGTGGAAAAGAGTTTTGTGTTGCTCACTCACTCTGCTTTATTTATATGATGAATTAATTATAGATTTGTGTGTAATTGTATAAAGCCATGTATAGGTATCATATATGCTAGTCTCTTCTGAAGCTGAGTATCCCAACCGAGATATTGATCTGTAACACTCTATTCTTTGACTTTATTAGAGCTGGGTTTGTATGTTTATTTGTTGAGTGCAGTTTCATATTCAAGAAAGTTGTGCTTCCACTATCACAGTCAATATGCAGATTGGTTTCCTATTTCTATTATTGTGAGATATGACCATGCCCACTCGCCATTTTGATCATTAGCAACCACTCGTCTGTTTTCCTTTTTCATGATTTCCCAATATATAGTAAATAATTATGTAATAAACAGTAAATGGAATGACATAGTATGTGAATTTGGGATTTGGCTTTTCTCTCCTGTTATAAGCCATAGAAATTTGGCTAGTTTTTACTGTGAACAACGGTTGGCTTTTTTGATGGCTTAGTCATCTTCCATAGTAAAACATATGACACTGTCTGTCTATCTTATCTACCAGTTGAAATGCAGGCTCTTTACTGTTTGAGGATATTAAGAAATATAGCTACTGTGAATTTTCATTGACAAATTGTAGCATGAACACGGTTCAGTGACTCTGGAATCAGTGTACAAGAATGCAGTGGCTGGGTGACCTAGAGAGTTTTTGTTCAATGAGAAACCACCAAACTGTTTCCTAGAGAAACTGTCACTTTATATCCCTCCTGCCCCCACTGACAGGAGATCCATCGGGTTTCTCTGTGTCATTTTCCTACACTCACTGTTGCAACTGCTTTCATTTTGTACATGTAGTGTTATCTGATTATGATTTTAAGCCATTCTATATGGATAATTACAAAGTTTTGCTTTTTTTAATGAGCTTACATGACACTTGGGCATCTGTTCTATGAAAACTCAGTTTATAATTATCCACTTGTTTCCAACTGGATTTTGTTTTGTTTTAATACTGGCTTTTAAACGTTGTCTTCTGAAAGTATTTTCTATGGTTTAGATCAATACTGAATGATAAATTTTCATAAACTTAGAACAAATACATTTTCCCAGTCTACAGCTTCTATGTTCACTCTTGTATCTAAATTCCATATACTTGGGTGCACAACCTGCCTCTTGATACGATGTGTGCTTATGTTTTCTCACTCGCATTACCCTCTTCACCTGACATAAATTATAATCTAACATACCATTTTCATATATGGCCTAAGTATTTTTAATATAATTATTCCTGTTATCTTTTCCACTTGCTCATTGGTTTTGTAGGCATCAGTTTTCATAGTTATGCTAATATGCTAGACACTAAGAATATCCATTTGCAAACATAAAATTTTGTTACTTTAGTAAGCCAAAGTTTGAACAACTAGTTGGAAAATGGAAAAAAATATGTATGTATGTGTGTACTGCTTAATACCATAAAGCTGATACTTTGTTTAAAATTAACAACTATAAAACGTTCACCATATTTGTCAGGTCACCAGATTAGTATGCTTTCTATAGTGTACTAATGAATAATTGTATTTTTTTTCTATTAAATATTTTTCATAGAATTTTAAGATCCAATCCTTCTGTTGTGTCAACAGTTGCTCTCCAAATGAATATTCAACCATACTTGTAGCATTTTATTCTTTTTTTTTTAACTTTTGTTAAAAAAAAAAAAAGAAAAATATTCAATGGTTTCTGTGAATGAGGGAATGCCTTTGTTTAATTTTAGCTTTTCTTTCTGCATTTTAACCTTTTCTTTTGCTGGCTTTAGCTTTGTGTTTTGTTTGTATGGATGGCAAGATTTTGATTTATTTCCTTTAATTTTGGTTTCAATGCTTAGCAAGCATGGGGAAGGAATATATTCTTGCATACCCCTTGGGAAAGAGAGCACCCTAGATGTGGCTTAATCAATACTGTGAATTCTTTCTTTCCCATTGACTCAAATATGCGCATCATTGAAATGTGTGTGCCGGTGGCATCTTCTTTTAGTCTATGTAGCTGCTGCCTGTAATCAGGACTGTGTCAACTGTTGTCATTCTAAATGTTTCCTTTCTTTTTTTCAAGCACACTTGCCTGATTGACCTTTTTTTTTTTTCTCTGTCTTTCTACGGGGCTGCTCCAGGAGCCATGGCTAATCATCTTATAAGCAGTGCTCTGCTTCGTCCGCATGGTACTAACAATCCCTATAATACATTGCTTGGGGAACCGGCGGTCTGTAACAACCCTTCTATCAGCATGTACAACGCACAAGGTGTGCTGGAGTTTATCTTAATTTTTTTTCAAGTGAGAGTCCCACTTTATGTAGCTTTTACGGGCACAGGGCACAATCTATTTGCTTTCCTCCTGCCTTTTCTTTGTTTTGGAAGCAGACACACAGAGTCCTTTTACATTCATTCTACTTCTCATGTTGCTTTGATTTTTCCATTTTCCTTAGGTTTCCTTAGTGAGTAGACACCCCCCTTCTGATATGTAAATGCCTGATCCATCAGTCCATGTTTATTTTCCTGTGCTGTTATGAAATGTATTCTGTGGTGTGTCAGTACCTCCCTGTTTTTCATTTATTTCTATATTAAATACCTATACACTTATTGTGAGACATGAGAATATTTGTCCAAGGTAAGTAAGATAAAGGAAGACTTGATGCAGTAGTCTTAATGTTATAAGATTGAGGAAATAAATCTTCCTTTGCCGTATCATGAAGTTCACTCTGGGCACCATACATTAGTATTGATGAAAGCATTAGATTAACTCCAGGGGAAACTACATTGACCTAAGGCATGGAAGAAAAAGCAGACTGGAAGGCAAGCAGCCACCCCACTTCACTCTCAGCTCCCACAAGGCCTAGTGGAGTTGGTCCAGGCAAGCCACTAAACTTTTTTTTTTATACTGTGGCTTCCTGTGAAGATGGTCTCTTTGTGCATTGTCTTGCTTGAAAAGTGTGTAGAATTTTTCTCTCACAAAAAAAAAAAAAAAAAAACCAAAACCAATAAGCATGTATCTCTTTAAAAGGACCACAAAAATTATTCAAGTATAAGTTTCACAAAATAAAAATCCTACCTAGTGAGTCACTTATTGAAAATGATGTGTCTTGGCTTCCTTTAAGAATGTGATAGATTAGGAATCGATTTCTGTTAGACTCAGAATATTGGGTAGTTTGTTTGTGTTTCATTTAATTTGAGGTGACTGTGGTGTGAGTGTGTAAACTTAATCCCCATTCTTGAAGGGGGCTACTCACTGCAACAGTCTCACATCATCTGGACTTACCCAGGTGGCTCCTTCCCGGATGTAAGTAATTACATGAAAGCTATTTTTAAAGCACCAAAGTTAGCCATTAAATGGTGAGCTTAAGATATTTGCAAATAAACACTCGGGAGTTGCAATTTCATCAAGTTTCTTAACAATGGCGTGCCTAAGAATCACAGACTGAGCCTCTTTGCTCAAAGCCTTTGAGAGGAGGAGCAGAGATCACGAAATCCTCATATGCTGATAACTGTAAAGATCAATTCTTCCTGCACTGGTGGCCTCCTTCAGGATCCCATATATTTACAGCTGAAGTGCTCAGTTCGTTTTTCATCTGTGTGTGGATCACCTGAGTATGCTGCTTAGGTTAGCCTCCGGAAAGAAGAAGAGGACCCTGCTGTGTTATCCTTTGGTGATCTTTTTAATATTAAAGGCAGCCAATGGGTTTTCCCCTTTCCTTCTGTTTCCCTAATCAAACAGAACTATCAAGGGAGACCATGTCCTGGCCCGTTTCATGCTCTCCCTTTCTAGCCAGTCTCTCGTTTGTCAGGGTTCCTACGTTGTCAGGGTGCCTATGTTGCCAGGGTCCCTAGGAACTGTGCCCTACACAGGATGCCAAGTGTGGTTTGGCAGAAGAATGTGGTAGAAAATTTTTTTTTTTACTTTGTTCTTCGTTATTTTTCCTGGGCCAACTAGCAAATAAATATGTCATTATAAACAATTTAAAACATGCTGAGATATTAGCTCATTTTAAATGATGTTAAGTGACTATTTGCACCATATTTGCTAATTAAGTGTACCTAATATTATTATGTCTATAGAAGATGTTGACAGTTGTTTTAAACACTACATTTAGATTACATTTGTTTTGTTTTTCATATATAATTTATAATTGCTTATGGAAGAAAAAACTAGCAATTCTTATTTGAAATGTTTCTCCTAATTCAATATTTACCTGTCATTATCCAAAAATCAAGTTTATAAAATATGGAACACATGTAAAAAATGATTACATAAGTGAGTTCCAGTTATGAAGCCCTATTAGAAATCTCAAACTCAAGTTTAAAGCCTACCCGGGTAATGTTCCTAGGCAAAATACATGATATAAAACAAAAATATTTATAATGTGAAATTTAAAATAATACCATATACACACAGTGTTATGTAAATCATTACTAGACATTGTTATACAAAATTATCAATAAATATACAGACTTCATACAAAGGAATTTGTCTTTTATTTCACCAAATTTAATAAATGCTAATGACTATTCTTTAAAAAAAGAACTTAGGTAATTTTGTTCTTTTTGAAGTCAAACTTGAAATTATGCAACTTATTTATGTTATAGTTCTTTGTAAGACATAAAGGAACTTTACTAACTAGTGCTTGGAGCAAGTTTTGAAAAACTAGCAAAAAATAATCCTTGATGATTTCCTATTGCTACTAATCTTACGCTTTCTAGGTGAATGCACCTATATTCTTATTGGCAAGGTGAAATCTCTCATGAAATATAGGTGGCTTGGTATGCACTAGCGCGGTTCCTATTGAATTGCCAGTTAATTTTGTTTTGTGCATCCCCTAATTCAACTGTGCCAATGCTCTTCTGGCATTGAAACATTCAGTTTGAAAGTTGTCATTCTTGTTTGCAAATGACTTTTCTTAAAATTTGTAGAAATGTATTCATGGTGTTACGGAAGTATATAGAGTTAGAAATAAAAATGAGGAAAATATATTTGCTATACTAAATTGAGGGAATATGTATAGAAATATCTAAAATGTCATATATATTACTTCTGGGTCATTACCTTCTTGTCAGTATGAGACATTTTATAAAGATAAGTCTCATTGAAAAACCTGTCAAACCAACACTATATAAGGAAGAAGTCACGATTTTACCAAAATAAATGTAGTTTTTCAAAGTAATGGAATTCAAATCCAAAACTTTAAAGAAAAACCTAAACTCATAGGGCAGGATGCAGCGAAGAGTGCATTGTATTTGCAAGGAATACAAAGTTGTATAGGTTATAAATTAATATTATCTCATGGTTTCCCCAGCCCCGTGGCAGACCAACACAGGAGAACAGATCTGGGAGAAGTCTAGCCTCCTTTGTATTCTCCCTCCTCTTAGTCCACAGGGTGACATGAGTTCAGGCCCAGGCTTCTTTGATCTTAGTTCCCTTGCTGAATGAGCCAAAGTGAGTCTTGAAGCATTTGGACAAGTTGGTAAACAGCTCACTGTTTATTTTGAATTCTCCTTCTAAAGCTAATTCAAAGTTTGAGTTGGGATTTACTTTACATTTTAAAAAATATGACATATCTCTTTTGTAAGGAGATAATCAATATTTAAAATATAAAACTATTCCTTCAGCCAGAAAATATGATCAAAGTGTACATATATGAAAACATCTGCTCATAAGTTTGTGCAATTAGTAAGCACTGACAAAAATATTCACACACACACACACACACACACACACACACACACACACATATATATGACTGGTGAAATTACAAGCCAAAGTCTTCTGAAGTGATATGGCCCAGTAGTTTCTTTGGCTTTTATTCTTAGATATTTTAACCTTCCTATAATATAAAGAACAAGGAAAAGTGTTCTCCTCTCTGATTACAGATAGATTTCTCTTGAAAAAAAAATTGGTGGCTTGTCTTTTAAATCATCTACTTTTAAAATATTTTGTAACTTATGATGATACTACATTCTAAAGAAAATTGTTTTGGGTGGAAGCTTTTCTCTTACATATTGAGAGGCAGAATAATAGATGGATTTAATAATTTCCCTGTAGTTAAACACCATATTAATATGAACTTCAAAAGGCACAGGTTTGATCTCATTTTTTTTTAAAACAATACAGCATCTCTATTATTTAGCTATGTATGCTTTTTAGTACAAGTTTAGATTTTATGAAATATAATTTATAAGAAATTAATCTTTCTAAACTGGTTTTATTTATTTATATTCTTAATGTTGTATCTTTAATAGAAGACAAAGATAACTTTATTTTTATATTATATAGGCAATACAACAATGTGTAAAAAAGAGATTGTGATTTGACCCCATTAAAAGCAAGCAAGCAAACAAACAAACAAACAAACAAACAAACTGTCTAGGCTCAATGGAGTAGAATAACCCTGGTGCAGGGAAAGAGAAGACACACAAGGCACAAAGGAACACCGTTATGTCAACTTCAATTCCAGTTTTCTTCCTGTATTTTATTTTTAATTTCACTACTAATTTCTAAGAGTGGATGTCGTTCCTTATAAGCTAGTACTTTCTAACATTACATCCGTATCCTATTGAAGTGCAGCAGTAGAAACAGTCACGGCTTACCCTCTTTTTTTTTTTAGTCTCTGGTTTGTGTGACAATTTGAAGTGTAATATGAGTGTATAAGAAATCTGTGAACTGTTGCAACACTTATTAAAGTCTCATTATATTTGGTGTGTGTTAAGTGGGAGGGCCCTTGTTTTCTAACTAACATTTTAGTGTTTGAATTGTGGTAAACCATGTAACACAAACTCGTGAATCGGGGGACGGTGGGAATGATTTCCCGTGACTCCTTTTTCTGCATATCATCAATTTGCTTTTGACTCATGTTTCTCCTGCTGTCGCTGTAAGCTTACTTGTTGTTTTTCTTTCCTTTTCTTCATGCTGTCGTTTAGAGCCCTACAGAGAGACAAGTATGGGAGTAAAGCTAAACATTGCATATCAAATGTAATTTTTTTCAGTTCACTTTTATTGCATCACATATAGATGATGTAGTTATTAAAAACAGTTCATCTCACAATTTCAAAATTTGAAAGAAAACGAACCTATCAATCAACTTCTATAAATATCTGCTAATAGAGATTAGACGCTCTCGTTGTCTGATTCTTTTCTTCTGTCACATAACCAACATAATTGTTAAGTCTCATGTATTCTTTGTGTGAGTTAAATTGTTTTTAAATTTAGCGTTTATTTTCCTTTGCAAAGTAACCCATAAACTTTTCATTTTAATTAGTTCATCCCATCATTAAACATGTGTCCCATTGCAACACACCCACTTTATTTTCTACCACTATTTTAAGCCCAATACCAAATGCATTGACGACAACATTAAAAAAAAATTTCAATGCATCCGCAACATAATCATAACCATTTAACATACCATACCAGCCGCTCTAACTGCAGTCACCTGTCATACTAAGCCCTTTTAAAGCATTTACTTTTTTCCCTTAACATTGTGAATTTGTGTACCAGATATTTTATGACATGAAAATAACCCGCTTCAACCTATGTCTGTGGTGGCTGCTTATTAATGAATTTTTGTGAATTGCTCTTTTTGAAAACTCTTTCACGTGAATGCAAAGTATGCAAAAGTCCATGTGAAATTGGCGTAAACATGTGACATGTCCTTTCAACTGTCACTGAACTGGCTTTTCAGAAATATAATTGCATCACAGATTTAGAATGAGCGTGATATTTTCACAATTTAGAAGTGTATCGAGAGGTTTAAGAAAACCCTTCAAGGAAATTTTTGGACATGCCCTTCCTTATTTACCAGCACTGGTTTAATGTGTAGCTGATTTTTTTTTCTTTTGTGGATGTGCTTAAAGTAATTTATGAAACTATTACAGATTCTTGAACTGCTTATTCAAGACACTGCAAAATCCTTGAAGTTTGTGGTTAAATTTATTTTCCTGCAGCTAGCTGTTTCTTACCAGATGAAATGTGTATCTTCTTTAAAAGTAAATTTTGATATGTCCCAAGTCAACAGTCATCATAAGAGGATTATTTTAATAATAATAATATGCTTTTAGGAATCAGACCTGTGTATTGACACATTCTTATGTAATATTACCCAGTGACCCTAAACAATAACTGTTGGGTTATTATATAGTAATAACTAACTTAATTATAAAAGAAAAAATACAAAAAATATCCAAGCACTTTTGAAAGCATGTATAAATTATTTCAAAGTGCCTTTTATTTGACTGGGCATTGTTTTATAACTTGCAAATTTAACATAACCCATTTGTGGTTTTGTATGTAAAAATTATTTTAATCTTCCCAAATTATATTTATATGCAAAGGTACCAAACGTTTCTCTTAGTTTTAAAGTGCGTATTCAAAGTGTCACACATGAATTATGTTAGTTATTTCAGAGATATATAAAGCTAGAGATGATCATTTAACTGACTTTAATGTGTATAAATTGAAAGCAGCAAATGACTATATCAAACCTTATTTTAATTTGCCATTTACAACTAAATACATTTTTATCTGTTAGATTCTGTTTGTGTGAAACTGGAAATTAATACTTTTTTTGTTTTTTAAATTTTATTGGAACACTTTTCTCCTCATAATACTTCTGTTATCATACTTTTTGGATTATATACATACATGCTGACATGTATAGATTTAATAGTGCTTTTTTTTCTTTCCATGTTATATTTAAAATGCTAGCAATTTATACATATTTTAGAGCCATAAATGTTTCTACTTTTGTGTTTGTGTGTGTGTGCGCATATGTATGTGTGTTCGCGCGTATGTATGTGTGTTCGATGGCTCATTGAATATAAATGTCATAGTGTCTTGTAATCTTTTTCAGAGGGGCTTCTGAACAATGCCAGGGATACAAGTGTCATGGATACTCTACCACTGAATGGTAACCATGGCAACAGTTACAGCATTGCTGGCGGCGAATACCTGAGCAACTGTGTGCAAATTATAGACCGTGGCTATAACCACAACGAGACCGCCCTAGAGAAAAAGATCCTAAAGGAACTCACTTCCAACTATATCCCTTCATACCTGAACAACCACGAGCGCTCCAGCGAACAGAACCGGAATATGATGAACAAACTGGTGAACAACTTAGGCAGTGGGAGTGAAGATGACGCCATAGTCCTGGATGATGCCGCGTCCTTTAACCACGAGGAGAGTCTAGGCCTGGAACTCATTCACGAGGAATCGGATGCTCCCTTGCTGCCCCCGAGGGTTTACTCCACGGATAACCACCAGCCACACCATTACAGCAGGAGGCGGCTCCCCCAGGACCACAGCGAGAGCTTCTTCCCTCTGCTAACCGACGAGCACACAGAAGACCTGCAGTCACCGCACAGGGACTCTCTGTACACCAGCATGCCGGCCCTGGCCGGTGTGCCTGCTGCAGATAGTGTGACCACCAGCACCCAGACCGAAGCCTCAGCGGCCAAGGGTGGTGACACCGAAGATGTTTACTACAAAAGCATGCCAAACCTGGGCTCCAGAAACCACGTGCACCCGCTGCACGCCTACTACCAGCTGGGGCGCGGCAGCAGCGACGGATTCATAGTTCCTCCCAATAAAGATGGGGCCTCTCCGGAGGGGACTTCCAAAGGACCCGCGCACTTGGTCACTAGTCTATAGAAGATGACACGGGGATGGCAACCAACAGGACCGCTAACACCTGGTGGACCATTCTGAGTCGATATAAGCTGTGGTCATCGTGTGTACCCCGACATCTGATGCTGTTCTCGAAAGAGAGACTCTCAGACATTTTTTTTTTTTTTAACTTGAATTTTTAGGTCAGCCCAGGGGAAAAGCTAACTGCTGAGCTCCTCCTGTGCCCAATTCTTTCCTGTCCTTTCCCCTCAGATGGAGACTTCATTATGTTAATGAACGAGATAAGAAGAAAATGGCGCTCATTGTGGCCTTGTTGAGTTATGTTGTGTTTAACATCTCGGATGCTCTGTTACTCGAATTCCAAGGACCTGATCTTTTGTTTTTTGTTTTTGTTTTTTGTTTTTGTTTTTTAAAGGCCAGAACTATTGTTTGAAATTAGTAACAATGCTGCATCTAGATTGGAGTGCTGCCCAGCCTTAGAAGCAGAGCAGAACTGTATCACATAGCGATTCACGGTCACTCGCAACCTGAGTTCACCACAGCGGGGATAGCTGTGAAAAACACAAGCAAAACAACAAAATTAATAATCTGACAGAGGGGAATTCTAGAATTATATGCTAAATGCATATTTTATGATTTGCTGTATTAACTGATCATAAAACTAATGGCAGAAAAAAAATCGAACAATTTCTATGTAATGTACAGATACTAGCATTGCGCATATAGTCTGCTTTCTGTTCCTCCAGAATTTGAGTCCTGTTAATGTAGTGGCAAAGAAGAAATTTTCTTTTTCTTTTGTGCTAGTCTTGCAAGTTTGTCTACCAGTAAAAGAGCAGTTTCCTTCCTTTCTTGTTTTCTTTCTATTTTTTATCTTTTGTCCCCTCTTCCCCACTTTTTTTTTCTTTAAAAATTCACCTGGCAAAAAAAATAATAATAATAAATAAATGAAGCTATCACTTTATAAGAATCATTTTCTAGTAATGCAAACAAATTATTTTTTAACAAAAAATAAAATAAAATAAATAAAATTAGACTTCCTTCCCTCGCTATATATCTTTATCCAGCCCGAGTATTTCCAACGTCATTTTGCAAATTAGAGCAGGACAAATTTTATGTTTCCGGGGCACATCTGTTGTAATGCAAAGCATATTTGGCAAGCAGTTCATCACCAAGGCAGTAGCTATGATTCTAGAAGCTAAGAGGTGTCTATAGAGCTAGAGGGGCTTCTGCATGTGAAATGCTGTATTCCATAGGCGTTAAAGTGCTGAATGCGCAGTCTGACCCCCACGTGGGCACCTGCACTACCAATTGTTAGAGGAAATTCACTCCCTTGTAGTGAGAGTTGAAAGGTCAAATTATTTTGAAGTAATTTTTTTAAAGTTTTCTGTTAACAGGAAAATTTATTTATTTGACAGGATTTTAAGTAATGTAGAAATACAAATGGTAAATTAGCAGCACATATAATTTTTTTTTTAAATTTATGATCCATTTTGTATGGTCTCAAGTTGGATGACCTCATTACTAATATTTGTTGTAAAAGTGAAACTTGTTTGCCGACCAATAAACAACTGATTGAGATTTAGAAGAGATTGCTTTGACGTATGTACTATATTATCAAGTACTCTTTTGACTTCTCTTGCCTTGCCTTTTCTCTGTTTTTCAGAATCTAAACTCTCCTTAACCTTTGTGACACACACACACACACACACACACACACACACACACACAAAATATTTGAATATACAAATATAATACAGTACAGGTTTTTGCAGACAAAGTCAAGCAGGAAAATGGGATGGGCTGAAGCCAGGTGCATAGCTCCCAGTCAAGTAGGATAAAGAAGATCACTGTGTGCTTATTTATAAACCACCTCTCGTCACTAGGCTTATGACTAAAGTGTCATGCAGTGGTTTGAATATCACATGTGATGTGGCCATCTCCCCAGCCCCTTTTTGTAAGCTCCATTTTGGTGGAGAAATTTGGAAATTTAAATTTCCTCAGTTGGCTAAGAAATGCAATAGTAATAGTAAAGAAATTATTCGTTGTACCAGAATAATATAGGACTTTTAACATCAGCACAGCATTAGGTTTCTTTACCGGTAACCTCAGACAACATTTGTTGTGTTGATTCTCCTCCTTCGTCCCTCTGACCCCCTTCGGTAGCCTCTGACACCTCACCCGACCCCCATTGTACTTCCCACCTTCATGCCACAGATGTAAGACTGTTTTACATTATTTTCGCCTTCTTCAACATATGGGGCTAGGGGAAGGACAAAAAAATAATTCCTTCAAAAGGACTTTCTAGATCTTCTTGTTCCTTTACTACCACGGAGCCCCACATAGAATAAAGCTCAAATGAACTTGCCAAACTATATTTCTCTTGTGGTATATCCTCGGGCTTACTTTACAAAAGCCTACACACTATCTATAAATAACCTTAAATCAAGGTGAGAGGTGTTGAGAGTGCGATTAGCCAGTCATCTGTAGACACTATAAAGTCTGTGACGGAGGTAGTTGTGCTGGGCCAGAGTGCTCATTAACCTGAAAGGCGTTTTCAAAGAATCCATGGATCATTCCATTTTAGTCAGCCGATGGCAATATTGTCTTGAAATCCATAGACATTTTAATTTGGAGGAGAAACATAAGCATTAGAAGTAATCAGTTTTCTCACTCAATGCCTTGGGAATATTACCAATCTTACCAATATTACTGAGAACCCACCCAATACCTATATTTGGTAATGAAAAATAAATACCTCTGTGGGCAAATCTAAGGCAGGCTCAGAAATAAGGCTAGTGTTTGCAGACTGCAGGTACTTGGGCTTGATTTAAAAAATAGTATTCCAAATGAACACACTGTCAGTAAAAGGCCAGTTTCATGGAACCGTGGGGCAACTACTCCATTTCAGCTGTTGAATTGTCCCATACTCC
>JADRCC010566937.1:0-10212 GCA_019843855.1 Hylomyscus alleni
GTCAGTATTAACACTGAATTATGACCCATAGGAAATTCAATAACAAACAAACAAACACAAAAAACCAGATCCAACTGGATTGGTTCAAAATTCCACTGGTGGCAGGTCACTGGGCTCTCTGTGCAGACAACCTGCATGATGGATATGAACTAAAGTTCTCTTTAGCACTGCACCATGTGGAGTTTGTCAGTTGCTTGGATGAAAATGCAGGAGAAATTCTTATCAAAATATACAGGTGTCATAGGGCTGTGGAATCAAGACTTACTTTATTGGGTTTAAGTCCAAGAAAAGATTAAAACTTAAAATATAAAAATCATGACATTATAAATGTATTAGAGTCACTCATGAGTATAAGTGAATATTTTTATAATACTGAGGTGAGGAAGTCCTTTTGTAACCACAACATGAAAGGAAATCTTGAAATTAAAATGTTCTATTAGATAACAGTCACCAGAAATAAAAGTATATAACAGACTAGAAGAAAGTATTGATATATGTATGTATACATATCATATATATATATAATGGCATGTATATATTTTAATCTTGAAATACTTATATTTGATTTAAAAATTTAGTGACTTGCAGGTTATTAGGTTTTAGGCCTTTAATAATGTGTGTGTATATATATATATTTAATAAAACTAAAGTAATCTAATAGACACACTTTAAAATGAAAAAATAAAGCCATATGAATAGATCCTTCAGAGTAAAAAATTCAAGTGGCTAATAAATAAGTAAATAAATAAAAATTTTCCAGAATCACTAATAACAAGCTGTAAAATGAAGAGAAATTAGATCACAGGGCTTATCATCTTCACAGCCATTAAACAGATAAGCATGATTGCTTTCACAGACCTCTGACGGCAATACACTATGGCACAGCCATTTTGGAGATTTATTGGACAACAATATGCATAGACCCGTTAAGACGGCTTGACTCAGGATTTGATTCCCAGCTTTATGATGCTGTGAAATATGGACAGGATCAAAACTATGCTTCAAAATTTGACTTTTGTTCTAGTCTTATAATATACAATATAATATGCATACAGTATGATGGGTACAGCACTTACTTGTACTGTATTCTTAGTTGTATACAATACTCTGTTAGTATAATGTATCATGCAGTACTTTTTCCGTAGTCTGGGCAGCTGCAGTGAGCTGCAAGTGGCCACAGTTCCTAGTGAGCCAGAAGATGCTGAGAGGAGCCAGACCACACTGTGCAGTGCACTAAGTTGCTAGGCTACAATGTATTTGGTAGATTAAGTGTATCTATGTATTTTCAATTTATGATGAGTTTATTTGGATGTAGCCCCATTGTATGGTAAAGAGAATTGGTATTTTAAATCTGTGGCCCTTTAACTAAGAAATTCCATTGACAAGAATACATTCCTGAGAAATACTAGTGCAAGTGAATAAGGATATGAATATTAATTCCGATATTGCTTACGGTTACACAAATATTAAAGTAACATAAATAAGCCACTAGCAAGGGAATAAGTTGTAGTTAACCAAACAAAAGAATAATAAGTAAAGATAAATGATATATGCTTTCAGTCCCAGTGCTTGGGAGGTAGAGAATCAGAAGTTCAAAATTATTCTTAGTTACATAGTAAGTTCAAGGCCAGCCTGGGTGACCTGAGACAGCAGGGAAAGGGTCCCAGCAGTGGGCCTAATGACTTGAGTTTGATACCCAGGTCCCACATAGTGGAAGGAGAGAACCAAGCCCTTCAGATTCTTCTGTGATGGCACAAGTACATGCACTGTCAATAAGTAAAAATTAAATGAAACAACATCAACAAAAATTGTTATGGACATGGAAAGATGGTTACAAGTGAAAAAGTAAGTTTTAGAATAATATATTGCAAGTATACATTGATACATACCATTACAAATATAAAATATATTTACAATTAAGGCTATCTTATATACATAAAAGTTATGTGCATGTAATCAACTTATCTATTGATAAAACACCAGGCTTATCACACTGCTTTTTTTGTGGGTGAGCTGGAATTTAGTATTGATGAGAATTTTTTTAAATTTTACTTTAAACTTATATATTGTTTGAGTTGATTTTTAACAATTATGTATTAGGTTTTTTTTTTAAAACTAAGGAAGGTAATTTTTCTTTTATAATATATGTTGAGCACCTGTTATGTATCAGACATCTGCCATGTCCTGGATGGTGAAACAAAAATAAGACAAATTTGCTACTTTTGTTTATTTGCTTTTATATCATTTACTATTTGTGTATGTGTATACATGAGCATGTGAAACAGCACATATCAACATATATATGGGGGTCAGAAGATAACTTTTGGGAGTTATCTCTCTCTGTTGTGAGATCTTGGGATGGAACTCAGGCTACCAGGCTTGGGTGTAGAACTCATTTACCTGCTGAATCATCTCATTGGCTCTCAAAGTTACTACTCTTAAAAACTCAAGTATCTTGTCAGCCAAGAATACCAGGCTTTGTTGGGCATGGCAGTGCATGCTTTTAACCTCAGCACTTGGGAGGCAGACGCAGGCAGATTCCAGTGAGTCTGAGTCCAGGCTAGTCTACATAGTGAGTTACAGGACATCCAAGGCTACACACTGAGACCCTGTATCAAAAAACAAAAACAAACAAACAAATGGAAAACCTAGACTTTGTAAAGTTTGCATGTGTGTCAGGGGTGTACGTGTGGGTAAAGCCTGAACAACTAGAAAGGAGGATAAAAGGGGGTAAAAGTGCTAAGGAGGATGGGCTAAGTAAAAGGACACATGGGACACAAGGAGGAAGAACCAGGTGTGGTGGCCTTAAATCCCAGCACTCAGAAGGCAGAGGAAAGTGGATCTCTAAACTCAAGGCCAGCCTGGTCTACAGAATAAGTTCCAGGACAGCCAGGGCTACACAGTAAGACTCTGGCCAAACAAGAACAAATAACAGCAAAAGCAACAGCAAAAAGAGAGAGAGGAAGAGAGACTGTGGATGGGGAGGTGTGGGGTTAGAGGTTACGGGGGGAGGAATAATGAGGGGGAAGAAAAAAATCCCAAAGCCTTGGTTCCAACATTAGATTTTTCCAGTGCTTTTTTTCTCTTCAAATTATATTTGTTTTTTTCCCCTTTACTTGCTCATTTTCATTATAGACCTGTATAGGCTTAGGAGTGATTATTAACAATTACATGACAAGGGCTGGTGAGATGGTTCAGCAGGTAAGAGCACTGACTGCTCTTCTGAAGGTCCTGAGTTCAAATCCCAGTAACCACATGGTGGCTCACAACCATCTGTAATGAGATCTGACGCCCTCTTCTGGTGTGTCTGAAGACAGCTACAGTGTACTTACATATAACAATAAATAAATTTAAAAAAACAATTACATGACAGAGTCAATATTAAGCTGTCTTGAAATCTTCTCTATCAAAGCATTTAGTCAATAACTTTTAAATATAGCCTCAAGCAAATTCTTAGGATAAAAGCAAAAAGAAGCCATAGACTTTGCCAAAACATGACAAGAATATTCTCTAGTTTGGTTTTAATATTGTTTCCCTCTAAAACCTCTTGAGCAACATCTTTACAGTCCACATTGCTCTCAGCACTTTGTCTTCCAACCTCCTACTATAATGGCCAGTTCAGCTGTGTTCATAACATTCAACCTCTGTTCTAGTCCAAAGTCTTAAATTCTTTTTTTTTTTTTTTTTTTTTTTTTTTTTCAGGGTTTCTGTGTATAGCCCTGACTGTCCTGAAACTCAGGCTGGCCTTGAACTCAGAAATCCACCTGCCTCTGCTTCCCAAGTGCTGGGATTAAAGGCGTGTGCCACCACTGCCTGGCCTAAATTCTTCCACATTCCTCAAAACAAAAGAACAACAAGACCCACATAGTCACAGCAATATCCTACCTTCTGGCATCACCGTATGTCTTAGTTGCCTTTCTATGATGAGACACCATGACCATGGCAACTTAGGAAAGGAATTGGGCTTATCAATTTAGAGGGTAGAGTCCATGATGGTAGAGCAAAGATATGGTGGTAGAACAGCTGAGTGTCTCCCATCCTGATCCAAACGCAGGAGGCAGAGAGAGAGAGTTCAGTCTGTTCCTTCCCCCCATCAATATACCTCCTCCAACAAGGCCACACCTCCTAATTTTTCCCTAACAGTTCCAACGACTGGATTCCAAGTGTTCAAGCATATGAGCCTGTGGGGGCCATTCTCCCTCAAACCAGCACATCTGTTACACAGAGAACCATGTGGGCCATCTGGAGTAGGGACACTTTGATGCCTTTTATTTCTTCCCTTCTGTCACTGCTCCAGCAAAGACTTTACCCACTATATTGAAAAAGGTGGTGACAGTGAGCACTTTTGTCTGATTCCTGAATTAATTAATGTTAAATTTGTGTGTGTGTGTGTGTGTGCACATGCGCACATTTGTATGAGTTTGTGTATAATGTATGTGTGTGTGTGTGTGTGTGTGTGTGTGAAAGGGGGGTGCTAATGTAGCACAGTGGTATTGTGCAGGGTTGAGGGGCTGTTGTCTTGGGCATGGTCTGCCTACCCTCCAGGGGCTCTCTTGTACTCAGCTCTCCCCTTGCTGCAGGAGTGCCTGCCATGGGCACAGATGTGTACTCTTATGCTGGCTTTCTCTGGGTTCTGGGTATTTAAAGTCAGACCCTCACATTTTTCTACTGGGCTGTATTTTTTTATTTCTCTTGACAATTTTTAGGTATTCTATCATTATCTCCGTGCAATTCTGAGGCTTTCCTTTCTGTTAGGATTAGTCTGAGTTTTCTTGATCTGGCTGACAGCTTGTGTCTTCCATCTTACCCATGTGTCTTGAACTGTGATGTATTTCCAGTTCAATAGTTTTAGAAATGTATAAATTTATGATTCAAATTACTTAATTATTTAACTAAGTAAATTTGATTGAAGTAATACTGATAAAAATTGATAATATAAAAATGTTACAAGTAGATTTTAGTGTTTAAAAATGTCTTAGGTTCCTGATTATAGCACTTTTTTTTTTATAGGTAATTGAAAGAAATAGGGTCATACTGGCTAAAAAACTCTACCTTAGTGAAAAAGGCTGGAATAAATATGCTAAGCATTTCATTATAATGCTGTCATCTAAGGTAAATCCCAGTTTACTTAAGTCACGGGTAAAATGATGTATGTGTTAAGTGTTGAAGCCATAGGCTTGACTTTATCATATCTATAGATTCTTAAGTACAGTTCTATACTTAATGCTTTATTGTGGGTAGAATGAGAAATATAAGGGAAGGGAAAAGGGATTTTTTTTCTGGTTTTTTGAGAGAGGGTTTCTCTGTATATCCCTGGCTGTCCTGGAACTCACTCTGTAGACCAGGCTGACTTCAAACTCAGGAATCTGCCTGCCTCTGCCTCCCAAGTGCTGGGACTAAAGGTATGCACCACCACCGCCCGGCTGGAAAAGTGATCTTAATTACATTGTCTTCTACTGTAATAAAAAATATAGTTAAGTCTAACAACACTCCAGAGTTATTAATTTATTAGTGTTTAAGATAAAATAGAAGTCAGAGGTGGTGGTTGGGTTGTGATCATGCCCATAACCTCAGAACTCAGGGGGCTGATGCAGGAGGATCATAAGTTTGAAGTTAGCCTGGGCTACAGAGAAAGAGAAGAGAAAGATGATGATAAGAAGGAGGAGGAAGAAGAGGAAGAGGAGGGAGGAGAAGGAGACATTACTGATACATTCTTAAATAATTTTATGAGAAAATTTATTGATCTCCAGTGGAGAAAATGAACTGGCACATAGTGCATTTTTCACCAAGTCAAACAACTCACACCCATGAGTCATTAGACCCCCTCCCTTTTGAACATAGCAGACACAGACTTATTAAGGAAACTTAAGAAAGAACTCTGGAGAGTAGGAGGGGCTCTGAGGGAGGAACACCTTCCAGTCATTTGACTATTTTTGTTTAATATTTATTTTTAAATTTATGTGTGTGTATGCCTGTGTGAGTTTGTGTACCATGTGTGTGCAGGTGCCCTCAGGCCACTAGAGGGCACCAGATCTCCTGGAACTGCAGTTACAGGCAGCTGTGAATCACCCCATGTGGGTGCTGGGAACAGAACTCCAGACCAACCCTCTGCAGATTAGTAAGCGTTCTTAACTACTATGTCACTTCTCCAGCTCCTGTCACCTAACTGTTAAAATAACCCTCTAGTTAGTAGGGTCTTTATTTTATGGATAATAAATATAAAATTTAGATTAAATAATGTCACTGTCTAGAATTCACATTTGGATCTGCCTGACTTTCCAGTTCCTGTCCTTGCCCTTGCAAAAACCCTGTGGGAAAACTAGGTTCATGCTGAAAAGGAAAAATCCTTGTTCCTAATAATATGTAGCACAGAAAGCCATTACCATAGTGGTGTTTAAAAGAAAAACATCTTCTCAACTTTTGACCACTTCCTGTGAATTCTTTAAGTAACTCACTATTAATAAAGGCCTGGTACATGTCAATCAATGTTTGTTATGTGAATAAGGGAATACCTTGATTCTATGCATTTTAGGACACTGGAGACCTTGGAATGGTGGAGAAGTTGACAGAAAAATGGAAAAAGTTAGTAAACATATTTAAGCAGGATGTGGAACGCACGGAGGAATGTACAAAAGAAAAATCACAAATTGTGAAGGCTGGGCTCCTCAAATGGCAGGAATTCTTCAGTAACAACGTGTGAGTCTGCGAGAATCTTGCTTTTCTGATTTTATTACATTACGTTTGGTAACTCAGCCAACCCCATCATTAAGTATTAACACTGAGTTTTCGAGAGGTTAGAGTATTCATGGTCCAGAGCGATGTTTTCCATACAGACCTTGAACACAGGTCCTTTCCAGTGTTAAACATCTGTGGGGTCCTCCTTATCACCTGTGAGGCTGCTGCTGCTTTCCTTTAACTCCCTCCCTCCCTCCCTCCCTTCCTCCCTCCCTCCCATCTTTCTTCCCTATGGGTCTTCCTGCCTGCCCTCATGGACCAGAGGACAGTGGGAGCCGGGGGTTTGGAAGCCCTATGGTTAGGTGCTGGGAATAAGCCGTACTAGGACGACTATCTGGAGGCAGATCAACTTTACTTAGGGTGATTCAAGGCTTATAAAGTTTTGGGGGACTGAGAGCAGGGACATCCAGGATGAGTACAGGTCAATGGCTGGGGACTTAGGGTACCTGGAATGCCTCATTAGCTTGGGGAAGCATTTCAGGAATCTCAGGTGCTGGCTGAACAGATTTTATCAGGAGAAAGGAAATTGGTCCTGTAAATTAATTGAGGCTACATGACATTCCTCAGGTAGAGGCACATATAGGAGCTTAGAATACCCCAGACATAGTCAGAGAAGGAGAAAACCTGATAAAGAAGGGAGTCTCCTATATTTCGAGGAGCCCAGAGGCTATCAGTCATTAGCATTTTCCCACACTTCTTCCTTCCTTTCTTCCTTCCTTCCCTCCTCCTCCCTCCTCCTGTTTTTCCTTCTTCCTCCTCCACTGCTGCTTCTTCCTCTTCTTCCTCCTTTCATCTTCCTCCTCCTCCTCTTCTTCCTCTTCTTCCTCTACCTCCTCCTCCTTTCTTTCTTCCTCTTCCTCCTTCCTGCCCTCCCCCATTTCTAGAGCTGCTGGACAATCTCCATGCCCAGCTCCAAAAAACTTTTCCCTCTCTCCCCCGTCTCTCTCCTGTCAGCAGCTGTCTCCCCCCCCCCAATCTCTCTCCTGTCAGCAGCTGCCTCCCCCGCCCCCATCTCTCTCCTGTCAGCAGCTGCCTCCTCCGCCCCCATCTCTCTCCTGTCAGCAGCTGTTGGGATTTTTCAGGTTGTTTGCTCCATTTTCTTTCAAGCTGTAATAAAATGATCTTTAAGCTTCAAAAAGGACATGATTTTTGTTTTTTTTTTTTTTTTTTTAAAAAAGATTAAACAAGGCAGCAGAGGCAGGCAGATTTCTGAGTTGGAGGCCAGCCTGGTCTACTGGAATTCCAGTCAGGGCTACACAGAGAAACCCTGTCTTGGGGGGGGGGGGGAGATTAAACAAGTAGCCAGGCAGTGGTGGTACATGTCTTTAATTCCAGAGGCAGAGGCATATGGATCTCTGAGCTTGAGGCCAACCTAGTCTACAGAGGAAGTTCCAAGGCAGCCAGGTTTACACATAGAAACCCTGTCTTGAAAAACAAAACAAACAAAATATTAAACAAAAAATAAATAAAAATAGTAAAGAATAAAAATAAAAATAGAAAAACAAACAAACAAACAGAAAAAACCAACCCAACCCAACACCCCCTCCAGCTTTCTCTTTGTACATACATGTGAGAGAACGGAAAGGGGAGTCCCCGTGAGAAGCTGGGACTCCTCAGGTACTGCTGCCTTGACTGTCCGCTAGCCTTCCTGGCCGGTCCTATAATGTTTGGCGTTTGTACTCAGCAGGAATTCTTAGGCACACTTCAGTCTTGATTTCTCAAAATGAGAGAAACTCTGAGGGCCTCAAGCCCTGTAACTTGGTTAGGTAGAATCAGAAATTTGTTATTTCTAATCGTGAACTTGAAGAGGAAGGCCCATGAGGAGAAATGCTTGATCCAGAGGCCATGCTGAAAGAAGGCAGAGGTAAAAAGTGTGTGAACTTGGGGTTTTCTCTGCATATACCTCATTCTGAGACCTTTCTTGCTCTTTTTTTCTTCCAGTGGAAAAGATATTATAATCCCTAATAAGAAAAGCCCGTTCTTCATAGTCCTTAAAGACTTCAAGGAGTATCAAAAGGTAAGACTTTCTCAAAACAGTCTGGTCGTCCATTGCCAGCAGACAGTGCCAGTGCTGGCTGTTACCCACTGCCGAGCCACACACCAGCCTTTAAAATGTGGTGTCAAGGTTGATGAATGACAGAAAATAAAGAAACAGCCTGTAAAATATGGTTAAACATTTTTCAGTTCTGTTTCAGATTTGTGGGCTAAATGAACTTAGGCTGTGTGGTGAGAGTGCCTCTGATCCTTAGTCAAATTCTCATTTAAGTATCATTTCTGCTCCCCGTGAATATAGCTTTTGTGGGAAAGACAAATGGGACCTTTAAAATTAATTAATTTTTATAAAGCATGGGAAAATACACATAACATAAAGCTTTGTCTTTTAACCATTAAAGTGTCTAGGGCAGTGGCATGGCATATAATCACACTGCTACGTGTGCCAGCTTTCAAATGGAAGTGCTACTCATTAAACAAAAACTCCCAGTGTTTGCTTCCCCTTAGCCCCTGGCAACCATAATTCTACTCTCTGTGAACTTGATGATTCTAGTATTTGTCTGTTTATGAATGGCTAATTTCCCTCAGCATATTGCCTTCAAGGTTCATTCATGTTTCAGAATTGACTTCCTTTTTAAGGCCAAGCTGTATTTTATTATGTATATTACAATAAAATATGTGTATGTTACAGTTTATGTAATATTATAGTTCCATACATTATTAGGATGATTTTTTTAAAAATTTCAAGCTTTGAAAATAAATTGTATTAATTAAGTCACCATTATGATGGCCAGGGATATGTTATAATACCACTGAGTCTGACATATGCAAGGCTCTGATTCAAGCCTCAATACCCCCCCCACACACACACTACTGTTATACTGTTATAGTAGTGGGACAAAGGAAATGTATAATGGCATTGAATTCATATAAGAAGGGATATCAAATTCATGACCTAATGAAATCTCATACAGAGCTCAAGAAATGGTTTGTACGTGTATGTACTCTTGAGATTAGGACTTGAGTTGCCAAGAGCACACCCTCGCCCTCTGGTGCTGGGATTACAGATGCATACCACTTCCTCCTCTTTTGGAATGACTTGATTGTAATCATTTTAGGACTGAGGATGTCTACCTTTCTATAAATGGCAAAGTTTAGGGATTTATTTGGCAGTTTGGACATGTATAAATAAAACTCAAAAGTGCTTTATTATGAATAATAATAATTCTTATTTAGTTTATTAAATACTCTGTTAGAATGAACATATAATCTACACATCATCTTATTCTTTCTGACAGCTCAGGATGGAGGTTTAATGATTTCCACCTCACACATTCCGAAACTGAAGCTTGAAAGGTAGTTAAGTGTATTACTCATTGATGGTGATTGCCAGAGTGAGCATTTGAGTGTCTCTAACCCCAAACACTTAGGAGAAGTGCACAGACAATGACTACAACCCATGAGCCTCCAGAGTGCCAGGGATGA
>JADRCC010566938.1:0-14301 GCA_019843855.1 Hylomyscus alleni
AAAAGGAGAAACTAGTGAGGAGGAGTGTTCTATGGGTATCACTGTATCTAAAGTAATTTTTGAAAGATCAGATGCTAATGAAAACACTCCAGCAGCCAAGCTTGGTGACAGACCTACAGCTACAACTATCTGGGAAGCTGGTGGAAGAGGGCTGCAAATTCAGGGCTGCCCGAGCGACAGAAGGTGTTCCACACAGACCACAACTAAACTAAGAACAGTAACAAGGAATAGCCAGACCAAAACAGCAATACAAAAATATGAAGCAAATACTGTAAGATAGTGAAACCTGACAAAACTAAGTGGTGCACTATTTATATAATACACCATACTGTTCTATTTGCATAAAATAAGAGCTAACAAAGATTAGTCTAACACTTTGTGTGTTTGGTATATGTGGCGTATGCACATGTGTACACATGAATGCAGGTGCGTGTGTCCACGTGAGCATGTAGGGAGGCAGAGGACGATGACATTCTCCCCTTTATTTTCTTGACACAAGGTCTCTCAGACTTTAAGCTCACCATTTTGGCTAGGCTGGTGGACTAGTGAGCTGGCTCCAGGATCTGCTGGTCCCTGCCCCACAACATTGTGGTTGTAGACATGTACTGCCACATCAAGCTTTTTATACAGGTATTAGAGAGTCAAACTGAGGTCCTCATGCCTGCACAGGAAAGTCTTACCAATTGAACGATCTCCCCAGACCCTGATTTAATATTTTTAAAAGACTCTTTAAGCACATGCACACATGCATGAACACACACACACACACACACAGACACACACACACATAAAAGTTTTATCTCTAAAATTCAACTTCTAAAAATTACATAATGTTGAGGAATAGACATATAGCATAAATAACTTGAGAAACTACTCAATAGATATCTACCACCCAGAGCAGAAAAATGACATATGGAATTGAGGCTCTCTGCCCATCTTTCCTAGTCATATTTTTTCCTCTTCTTCAAGGCTATTTTTCTGAACATTGTATTTGCTGTATTCCGGCACTTTGTCATATTTTTAGTACAAATATGTGCATTTCAAAATAATTCATCTATTTTATAACTTGTCTTTATTGATTTGGCTTTATATCTGTGAACAAATAGATGTCTACATTTATAAACTCTATATGGTAGATATTGGGTTAAGCAAATTGTTGATGCGCTTCTATACCTGTCACAAATTTTCAGTCAGGAACAGTAGAATATGAGTCAAAGTGAAGTCTGTCATATTTGGGACAGATGTTAAAAACACCATTCTTTTTTCTTCTTGGTGAACTCACAGGCTATATACATATTCCAGGCTGTGCAGTAGGAGAACATTAAGAACATGGAGGCTTCATCAAACTGAGTTCTTAAATGGGATAGCAAAGAGTCCCTTCGTAATCCATGGACTTCACCAACAAACACCTCTACACAAATGGGCAAATAATTGCCTTTCTCCGAGTAGTCACAATCAGTAAAGTAAGTAGTGGAAAATTAAAAATCTTCAGAAAACACTTCTCTGATTCTAGATTGTTACTTACTCTTATGTGCATAGAGAAACCTCACACACACTTTCTTTGAAGGCTTGCTGCATTGATGGTACTTTAAGAAAGTGTTTGAACATACTATTCAGGAACATTAGTTTTGACTCATCTGTTAGATTTTCAGCTCTTTAAGAATCAGGCTCTTGGGCTGGAGGATGGCTCAGCGGTTAAGAGCACTGACTGCTCTTCCGGAGGTCCTGAGTTCAAATTCCAGCAACCACATGGTGGCTCACAACCACCCATAATGAGATCTGACGCCCTCTTCTGGTGTGTCTGAAGACAGCTACAGTGTACTTATGTATAATAATAAATAAATCTTTTAAAAAAAAAAAGGAATCGGGCTCTGTGTACCATATCCTGTACCTTACAGAAGGTGCATATATGTGGTGGACTGCTTTTCTGGTTTCCTGGGAAGGATTAATATTAAATGATCTACTCTGTGTAAGTGTCAGGCTTTACTGCTCGTGTCTTAAGTGAATATAGCGATAGATACAAAGCTAAGTAACTTTCTTTCAGCCACAGAACTTGGCAGGAAGAGAGTGTGCATGAACAGGGCAGATAAAAACAGTCTGTCTGATTCAAATCCTTTGCTTTTTTTCGACTGAACTGAGATCATTCCACACAGAAGGTTAAAGTGGCTAACAAAAATAGTTTCTGTTTACATATTTTACATACAATAAAATGTATTTACAAACTTCTCAGAACTCATGATTTTTGGATCTTACCTTGATCACTTCTGGCGTCTGCTGAATCAAAACAACTGAAGTACTACTATCTTTGGGTTTCTCACCAACAGGGCTCCTACAGACTGATGGAGTGGGCTGGGAGGAAGTTGTCAAGGTTTCCTGTAGAATTTGCATCATTTCCTTTTCTTGTGATAGACTCCCTCTGCCTGACTTGCATTCAACTAGTTCTTGAGCAAAGTCTTCAATGCTTTCCAGAATTCGAAGTAAGAGGGCTCGGTCTTCCTCCTCTATTTTGTGTCCATTGTTTTCAATAATCCTTGTTAGGCAAGAAGGTGAAACTTTTTCCATAGCTGAAGAGGCTATAAGTTTAGGCTCAAGATCTTTGTGGATCTGACCAGTCAAATGACTATGACTATTTACAGAATTGATGCTTTTCCCCTTGGCAAGTGGTTCTCCTAGAGATGTCTCCATCTTCTGTGAGAATGATTCCAAATCCATTAATAATTTGTCTATCTCTTCTTGACTGTTAGGATTCATAATGTGCCTCTGGTCTCTGAGTTCTGTGGTAGGAACTTCTAATTTAGAATCTTCCTTAGGTGGATGAACCATCATTGGCTTTTCAAATATCTTACCAATTTCATTTTGTATTGAGGCAGGACATTGTTTAAGATAAGTATCATGATCTGAAAATTCTTTATGTTCATTTACCTTTAATGGTTCCTGACCTTGTCCATTCTCTGCTTTTTGTCCTTTATCTAATAATGACTTCTTCCCATCTGACTCCTCTTCAATATAAAGAGTTTCCATTAAGTTACCAGAAGAAACATTCTCTAAATGGTTTATGGTTAATAACGGTGATTGAAGCTGCACAGGTTTCAGAGTTCCAGGATCGTTTACCTCCAGGCTACACAAGGAATCTGTGTTGTTTGGAGTGATTTTTACAGTGTCTGTTTGTCTAAAATTATGCTTGTCATCTTGCATTTCAATAGTCTGCAACTGTCTGGAGTCAAGGGCTGAGAGGTGGACAATATCTTCATATTTAGGGGGCTGTTCAGTCCCATATAATGGGGAGAATGGAGTCAGTTGTAAGTTAGGTATACTATTGACAAGTTCTGTCAAATCTACGGTCTCATTATTCCCAGACTGCATAAATTCAAATGGTAACTTTCTCAGGTAGCAAGCTAACCTGGTCATTACATTCATATAGACAGTTTCAGAGTTAGAAATCGCCTCATTGCCACTTCCTTCATTGATGCTACCTCCTGACTTTTTCTTTATGCATTGTTTTATGATATCTGTGCATTTTTTCAAATCTTCAGAGCATTTCAGTAAGATGTCCAAACACATTTTTATGTCTGTCCCAGAAGAAAAATGATCTATTTTATGTTTTTCTAAAATCTGTGTAACTAGATCTTCTTCAGACAAGTTCTGAAAAATCATGGAAGTCAGGTTTGTATCTAATGAATTTCTATGAGATAAAGATTTTTCCTCGACTGAGGAACTCCGGAGTAAGCCAAAGGTTGGAGAGGTCCCATCATTATTATAATGGCCACAGAGTAAGTCAAAATCAACTGACCTCCTATTAAATGAGTCAGATTTAACTTTTCTTCCTTTTTTGTAAGCTGCATGGTTTGAATTTCTGAGTTTTTCAAGGGAAAACTCTTTTATTTTCCCACTGGCAAAGCTGATTGCTTCTCCTGCAATGTCCTTTAAGTTACAGGTATTCTGAAATGTAGATGCTTTCTTGGCCCTGGGCATGCCGGTGAGGGCCTGATGGGGATAGTCTTCGGCTGAGGAAAGCCCATTTTCATGAGACAAAAACACAGAGTTCAGATCCACATCTTTGAACTGAGACACAGGGATATGCAAGAGGTCTGCACAGACACTATGATGCACCACAATGCAGTCTATTCCATGTGTGAAGGTATGGCAGGTTCCAGTGCAATAATGTATGGCTTGTTCAAAGCGCCGGTCTATCACTACACTGCTATAATGGTTCACAGTGCTAACCACAAGTCTGTAAGTTGCTGCCATAATATCAAATTCACTCAATGGTAGGACTTAGAACTTTATAGAGTTTATTTCAAGAAAATTTTCCTAAATGATACTTTACTGAAAGAATATTTAATGACAATGTTCAGTGTTTTCTTGCAAAATATAGTAACTTTTCCATGAAGGGAAATCTTTAAATTTGAGGTTCGGTAGCTATCAGTATACAGTAGCTGCTGCACATGTATGCTTGTATTAGCAAGTCTAATAACTTAAACATTGTGTATTTTAGTTCTATTTAATAACACGATACTACAGGACTAGTTCTATGAAAGAACATCTTCTTTAGCTCTTCAGTGGCTCTATAAACTGTCTATAAATCTTAGTTGATGGTACAGGGTTACTGTGATTACTGAGTATTCCCAGGCCTCAAGTGATCCATTTTTCTGTGAGCAACAGAGAAACCTAGAATAGAAGAAGAAGATAATTAAACACATGCAGTTAATTAATGATTGCTACTCTCCACCATATCACCTGTTGCTGATATTTACTATAGGTCTTTGTTTTCTCACATTCTATACTTAGTACTTCACGTAGTACTCAACTCTGCCTTCTTGTATATGCCTAATTGATACTTCCTGTATGACTCTTCTTGCCTTCTTGTATGACAGTCCCAAGCTTATATCTAGAAAGTTTTCTTATTCTTATAGCTTGTGTATCAAGAATAGACTTCTGGCTGGGCAGTAGTGATAAATCCCTTTAATCTCGGTATTTAGGAAGTAGAGTTAAGTGAATCTCTGAGTTCCAGGCCAGCCTGATCTACAGACCAAGTCCAGGACAGCCAGAGACAGAGAAAAACAACAAAAAACAAAACAAACAAACAAACAGTATAGCTTTCTGACGAACTTCCAGGCCTCTTGGCATGCTTCTCAGCCACCTCTCCCCTAGTTCCTGCTACTCCACTGCACTGGCTGTCTACTTCCATCAACCTAACCTCTTCTCAAAGACTGCCAACACTTGGGGACTATTCCTAATTGTTAGTGTTCCTCTACAGTTGGAAATTATTCTTCTATCAACTTCTCTGTACTTACGTACTGAAAAAGAACCTTCATTATTGTTCTTGGTCCCATATTTTTGGACCATATTCATGTACATCTCTTCCTTTTTTTTTTATCAGATTCATAAGATTTCTTTAATCATCATTACTTAAAAAAAACAGCTTGTAAAATCTGCAGTAGTTGATTTCCAAAAGTGTTCTGTCAATATATTGATTTAATGACAAGCCACAGAATGCCTACTATGCCCTCTACTCTAAGTGCTAGCAGTGAGTTTTAGCAGTGAATGAAGTCATGGCTTTGCTCTTACTGATGTGAAAATGTAGTTAGAAAAACCAGTAAAATGTAAATAAACATATAATCCATAGATATGTGTTACTGAGACAAATGAAGCAGGGTAAAGAATCAGAAAGAACTAAAGCTATTTAATAGTAGAAGTCAGAGGTAACTTTATTGACATCTGAACAAAGATCTATAAAAAGAGAGGGAGTGGGCCAAACAGGTATTATCAGATAAATCATGTCAGGCAGATAAATCTTAAGTACAAAGGTCCTGAGGTTGAGGTAGAAATCTACTTGATTCACTACAAGGATAAGGAGATTAATGTGGTTGGAGCAGAGAAAGCAAGAATAATATAAGAGATAAGGTCATAAAGGAAAGGAGGATTCTAACCATGCATGAGCCATAGATCTCTATAATGGAATTGAGTTTAACTGTGAGTGCACTGAGATATCACCCCTAGTCAGTCACATTTTAAACTGATGATTTTGACTGTTGCTTTCAAGCAAATAGAAAACAAGAAAAGAAACAGGGAAACAGGACTGCAATGCTGAGAAGTTAGGACCAGGACAGTAACAGTGCAGCAGATGTTTAGATGTATCTATTTCAACTGTACAGTCAACCTCTGCAGAACCATAGAATGTGCAATATGGATGAATCAAGAACAGTGCATCAAGGCAATGATAGTAAGAATAATTATATCAGTTAAGGAGAATAGAAGTCTCACTGACTCATCACTGTCATTGGTTGACTGACTGTTTTGAGACAGGGTGTCACTATGTAGCCATGACTAGTGTAAAACATGCTATATAGACCAAGCTGGCATTGAATTCACAGAAATCTCCTTGCTTCTGCCTCCTGAGTACTGGTATTAAAGGTGTGTTCCATCATGTCCAGTATTACTGGCATTTTAATAATAAAACTCTTTACCCACTTAAAAATAAAAGTGTGTTCAATTTTATTTAATTCTAAAACTATTATATTTACTTCATTTGCTTATTTATGGAAGGCAATCTATTATTAACTTTTACATATTTAGGTATTGGGAATTTAGCGACTACAGAAATGATTAATATAAAAGAATAGTTGTTTGGAGACAGCATCTAACTAGGCTGGCTTCAAACTGGTAACTCGCCTGTCTTTGTCTCCTGTGTGTTAGGATTGTAGACATTTACTACCATGTCCTGAAAGAAATATTTCTTGTGTTAAAATTTCATAGTGATTACAATATTAACTGATGGTTCTTTGGATCTAAGGTCACTGTGTTTGCACCAATACTATTAATGACCTGTTAACTTGAGATACAACCCCCATCCCTAATTTTTGATACCTTACCTCTAAATGTTCTTTGATTGTGTTCTAGATAAACTGTTAAATTTTCAGTTTTAAGAATAATTTTCTTAAAATTTGAATACAAGTGTAATAAACTTATGATTTGGAAAGAACACTGATATTATCATAATACTTAAAATTATCCAATAAAATATATATGTTAATTGTAATATTCTATCATGTTTCTCTTCAGATGGAGCTGAATAGGTATCACTGTGAAATCCTACCTGGTTTTGAACCTGCAGCAATTCTCCTGCCTCTGCCTCTCAAGTGCTAGGATTCTAGGGCATTAACTTATACCCTGCTTTCTAACTCTACTTTGGTTCCTGTGTCTGAATTTGGCTGCTATGTAAATGGAGTTTGAACTAACTACTGCCTCACCCTCAAACTGTTTGTTTGCAAAATTTCAGGTGGCTTACATAAAACTAGGTATACTCAGACTGAATGAAGCTGATGCAGAGAGAAGTTCAACAGTCAGAGGTGAGGAGGACACAACATCTGGCCCAATGCCAGAAGTAGCTGGGACCAGTGGGACCCAGGCACCCAGGAACTCTGCCCAACTAGTGGCGCAGGCTCCTTTCAGTCTGGGCCGGTGCCTGAGCAGACCTTAGGTGTGAACTCCATGGCTGGTTCCACAACACCCAGAGAAGGCTCCACTTGCAGGCACTCTAACACTCCCAGGATCCCAGGATCATATGATCCCTTGGTCATACCAGGATCTCAGGGTCCCAGAGGCAGATTGACTCCCAGGAGCTCTGACATACAGAGGATCTTAGGATCACAGGATCCCAGAATCACAGGATCCCAGAGACAGCTTGACTCTGAGAAGTTCTGAAACAACCATGACCACAGGAAGGACAGGCTCCAGTCAGATTTAGCCAGGGCAGACAGCACTAGAGATAACCAGATGGTGTGAGGCAAGCTTAAGAATATAAGCAACAGAAACAAGGTTACCTGGCATCATCAAAACCCAATTCTCCCACCACAGCAAGTCACCATCACACCGGAAAATATACCATCATACTGGAAAAGCAACATTTGGATCTAAAATCACCTCTCATGATGGTGAGAGAGGACTTTAAGAAGCACATAAATAACTCCCTTAAAGAAATACAGGAGAACACAGGTAAAAAGCTAGAAGCCCTTAAAGAGGAAACACAAAAAATCCTTAAAGAATTACAGGAAAACACAATCAAACAGGTGAAGGAAATGAGCAAAACCATCCAAGATCTAAAACTGGAAATAGAAACAATAAAGAAATCACAAAGGGAGACAAACCTGGAGTTAGAAAACCTAGGAAAGAGATCAGGAGTCATAGATGCAAGCATCACCAACAGAATACAAGAGATAGAAGAGAGAATTTCAGTGGCAGAAGACACCATAGAAAACATTGACACAACAGTCAAAGAAAATGCAAAAAGCAAGAAGCTCCTAACCCAAAATATCCAGGAAATCCAGGACACAATGAGAAGCTGAAACCTAAGGATAATAGGTAAAGAGTGAAGATTCCCAACTTAAAGGGCCAGTAAATATCTTCAACAAAATCATAGAAGAAAACTTCCCTAACCTAAAGAAAGAGATGCCCATGAACATACAAGAAGCCTACAGAACTCCAAATAGACTGGACCAGAAAAGAAATTCCTCCCATCACATAATAATCAAAACACCAAATGCACTAAACAAAGAAAGAATTTTAAAAGCAGTAAGGGTAAAAGGTCAAGTAACATATAAAGGCAGACCTATCAGAATTATACCAGACTTCTCACAGAGACTATGAAAGCTAGAAGAACCTGGACAGATGTCATACATATCCTAAGAGAACACAAATGCCAGCCCAGGCTAACTTCTTAATTATCATAGACAGAGAAAACAAGATATTCCATGACAAAACCAAATTTACACAGTATCTTTCCATAAATCCAGCCCTACAAAGGATAATAGATAGAAAACACCAACACAAGGAGGGAAACTACACCCTAGAAAAAGCAAGAAAGTAATCTTTCAACAAACCCAAAAGAAGATAGTCACACAAACATAATTAAACCTTTAACAACAAAAATAACAGGAGGTAACAATCACTTTTCCTTAATATCTCTTAACATCAATAGACTCAACTCTCCAATAAAAAGACATTGACTAGCAGAGTGGATACATAAACTGGACCCAGCATTTGCTCCATATAGGAAATGCACCTCAGTGACAAAGACAGACACTACCTCAGAGTAAAAGGTTGGAAAACAATTTTCCAAGCAAATGGTCCCAAGAAACAAGTTGGAGTAGCCATTCTAATATCGAATAAAATTAACTTTCAACCAAAAGTTATCAAAAAAGATAAGGAGGGATACTTCATACTGGTCAAAGGAAAAATCTACCAAGATGAACTTTCAATTCTGAAGATCTATGCTCCAAATGCAAGGGCACCCACATTCATAAAAGAAACTTTACTAAAGCTCAAAGCACACATTGAACCTCACTTAAGAATAGTGGGAGACTTCAACACCCTACTCTCAGCAATGGAAAGATCATGGAAACAGAAAGTAAACAGAGACATAGTGAAGCTAACAGAAGTTATGAACTAAATGGATCTGACAGATATTTATAGAACATTTCATCCTAAAGCAAAAGAATATACCTCCTTCTTAGCACCTCATGGCATCTTCTCCAAAACTGACCATATAATTGGTCACAAAACAGGCCTCAACAGATACAAAAAGATTGAAATAATCCCATGCACCCTATCAGATCACCACAGACTAAGGCTGGTCTTAAATTCCAACAAAAACAATGGAAAGCACACATACACATGGAAGCTGAACAACGCTTAACTCAAATGATAACTTGGTCAAGGAAGAAATAAAGAAGAAATTAAAGGCTTTTTAGAATTTAATGAAAATGAAGACACATCATACAAAAACTTATGGGACACAATGAAAGCAATGGTAAGAGGAAAACTCATAGCTCTAAGTGCCTCCAAAATGATACTGGAGATAGCTTACACTAGCAGCTTGACAGCACACCTGAAAGCTCTAGAACAAAAAGAAGAGGGAAGTGATCAAGCTCAGGGCTGAAATCAACCAAATAGAAACAAAAAGAACTACACAAAGAATTAACTGAACCAGGAGCTGGCTCTTTGAGAAAATCAACAAGGTAGATAAACCCTTAGCTAGACTAACCAGAGGCACAGAGACAGCATCCAAATTAATAAAATCAAAAATGAAAAGGGAAACATAACAATGAAATATATGTTAAAGTAATTATTCTGTTTGTTGAATATTAACAGTTGAAAACATTAAAATCATGTTCTACAAACATCATGGAAATATTGATAATTTTTCTTATTGTGCTTGAAATTAGCATTTTCTTAATTTCAAAGAGTTTTTGCTATTTTGAAACTTTTAAAATATACTTACTGATAAAATAATTTCTCTCCTAGAAATACTGATAATCTTTTTTAAGTAAATTGATTGTTAGACAATGTACACAGACATATAATGTGTTTTAAATACTCTCTCACTATGCCAGGTGGTATCATATAAGGGCTTTTGAATATATTTCTTAATGATTTAGTTTTAATATTTTATGCTTAATTCCCAAAGAATATTTTGTATGTTTTGAAACAATGTAGTATTCAGTATTAGATGCAGGATCCTCAGTTAAGGATAGTATTAAATATTCATTAATGATATTCTAGGGTATGAAAGGATATGAATACAAAAGTTGAACAAATTTTTATATATTATTTGATTCTAAAAATACTCAATATTATTATATGTTTGATGTATAAAATGTATTTAAATAATAAAATTTAAGAAAATGTAAAAAAGAAAAGAAGTTCAACAGTAACAGATGTGTTCAATAATAAAGGAAAGTTATAAAGTAGCCCAATTACTTTAGGAATAAAAGTTAAACGCAGTAATGGAAGAAATTACCTTTTAAAAAGGTATGCAGCAGAACAACCCAAACACAAAGTACAGAAATAGCATTAAGTTGGGACAAAATAGATAACTCAATGATTAAGAACACTTGCTGTTCTTCCAGAGTTCCTGAGTGCAATCCTAGCAACCATATCAGACAGCTCACAGCTGCCTGTAACTCTAGTTCTAGTGTATATGATGCCCTCTATTGGCCTCTGGGAACACCTATACATACATGGCATATGCTCACACAGACACACGCATACACATCAATACAAATACAATTTAAGGAGAAATAATGTCAAGCATTAGGAAGTTATACCTTAAGCTGGGCGGTGGTGGCACATGCCTTTAATCACAGCCCTTGGGAGGCAGAGGAAAGCGGATTTCTGAGTTCGAGACCAGCCTGGTCTACAGAGTGAGTTCCAGGACAGCCAGGGCTACACAGAGAAACCCTGTCTCAAAAAAAAAAAAACAAAAAAACCCAAACCAAACCAATCAAACAAACAAACAAACAAAAAAGAAGTTATACCTTTTTAAAAACCTAGTGTTTTACTTTTGAGGGGAACTGAGACAGGGTCTTACTATACAGCCCTGGATGGTCTGGTACTATTTAGCTTAAGCTAGCTTCAACCTCCCAAGTGCTGGGATTGTAGGTGTGCAGTACACAGCTATCAAGCTAAGAGTTTTAAAGAATGTTGAATAAGGATACAGGGGGAAGTAACTAATAATGTTGAGAAGCTATTGGATAACTAACTATATGGGATATTTCAGGACTATTTTCTAATATAGTTAATGAACTTATATTAATAAAATATGAGTATTAAAACATGTCAAATTTGTTCTTTAACCAGCACAGCACAACAACAACAACAACAAAAACAACAAAAACAAATATTTTTTCTGTGAAATTTCACAAATAGAAAAAATGTTTTTCTTAGGCCTGAATAGTAACCAAACAATTGGTTAATAAAGTAACATGGAAGAAATTATGTTATACTAGAATTTGAAATAAATCAAAGAATATGTTATTCAATAAAACTTCCTAAGTTAGTGAATATTATTCTATATTCACTGACATGGCTGTAGGTTGCCTTATGGGGTTACTTCCAATGTGGCTAGGATAAGAAAAGGACTGATTTGTCCATACAGAACTTGAAAAGATAGTGCATGGAGTTCCTGTGACATTTGCCCGGTTTCCCTGTAAAAATGGTGCACTTTTTGTATCAGTGACCCAAGTCAGGGAAGTGATACCACTACTGTGAGCGACAGAACTTGTCATTAGTTTTCCACATACCTGCTCCCTTTTTTCTATAACTTTCAATGCATTCAAGATAGGTAACTGTGTTATCCCTCCTGCCCCGAAGCACCTCATAATACTTTCTGAAACCACACACCTCAACCAGAAACCCTGACAAATGGAGATCTCTTTTTCAATGCTACATTTGTCACTTAAAAATATTTTAGTTTCTTAGTCATGGAAGAGCATATTCTTGTTTATTGACAAAACTACCACCATTCAATTGGCATCAGATTCTGACCTTCACAAACAACATTCTTCACTGTTAAAATTCTGTGTGATGCTGGGTTACTGGGCATACTTTTCTAAACTATTATTCAACTGTTTCTGGGAAAAATATGGTTCTTTACTAATGAAAATGAAAAGATGGCTCATCAGTAAATGAAAAGGTGTCCAGGCTCATCTGTGGTCAAGGAAGTAAAGATGAACACAATATATTTACATCTACCAAATCAACATATAGAATGCCAATCCTTCTGTCACTCTGATAGTAGAAGTATACATTTGTCAGTTTTCTGGAAAAGAGATTAGTTCTATGACTCTAAAAACCTTTAAAAAGTGTATGTGGGTGGGCATCTCTGGTCTGGGCTGTTGCCTGAGACCATGTTGATGTTCAAGGACCGAGCAGAGCTGGTGCTGCCCCTCACTGGCTGCAGCACTCAAGAGAGCAGGCACTGTACCATGCCTGGGCAGCACAGTAGAGATGGCACTGGTGGCAGGGATAGGGGTGAGGTATGGGGGAGTGAGCTGGCCTTGGAGGACATGAGAGTAGGCCATTTTTTTTAAAATTTATTTTTATTTTGTGTGTGTTGGTGTTCTGCCTGCTTGTATGTGTTTGATGGTATCGGATCCCCTGGAACTGGAGATATAGAGTTGTGAGCTGCCATATGGGTGCTTGTCCTTTGGAAGAGCAGCCAGCACACTTAACTGCTGAGTTATCTCTCCAGCCCGACTTAACTTTTATGTAATTATTTTTTTTAATATGGTTGAGTTTAAAGATGAGTCAGCTCAGAATCACACCAGACTTCTTGCCAGAGACTACAAAAGTCAGAAGATCCTGGGCTGATGTCACATACACCCTAAGAGAACAAAAAGGCCAGCCCAGGCTACTATATCCAACAAAACTCCAATTACCATAGATGGAGAAACCAAGGTATTCCATGACAAAATCAAATTTACACAATATCTTTCCACAAATCCAGCTCTACAAAGGGTAATAAATGGAAAACTCCAACAAAAGGAGGAAAACTACATCCTAGAAAAAAACAAAGTAATCTAACAAAACTAAAAGAAGATAGCCACATGAACAGAATTCCAACTCTAACAACAAAAATAACAGGAAGCAACAATTACATTTCCTTAATATCTCTTAATATCAATGGACTCAATTCCCCAGTAAAAAGACATAGACTATCAGACTGGGTATGTAAACAGGACCTAACATTTTGTTGAAACCCACCTCAGTGACAAAGACAGATACTACCTCAGAATAAAAGGCTGGAAAACAATTTTCCAAGCAAACGGTCCCAAGAAACAAGCTGGAGTAGCCATTCTAATATCAAATAAAATCGACTTTCACCCTAAACTGATCAAATAAGATAAGGAGGGACACTTTATACTCATCAAAGATAAGATCTACCAAGATGAACTCTCAATTGTGAACTTCTATGCTCCAAATGCAAGGGCATCTACATTCCTAAAAGAAACTGTACTAAAGCTCAAAGCACATGTAACACCACACACAATAATAGTGGGAGACTTCAACACCCCACTCTCTGCAATGGACAGATCATGGAAACAGAAACTAAACAATGATACAGTGAGACTAACAGAAGTTATAAAACAGAAGTTATGAAACAAATGGATTTAACAGATACCTATAGAACGTTTTATCCTAAAACAAAAGGATATACCTTCTCAGCACCTCATGGCACCTTCTCCAAAATTGACCATATAATCCGTCACAAATCAGGCAGATACAAGAAGATTGAAATAATTCCTTGCATCCTATCAGATCACCACGAACCAAAGCTGCTCCTCAATAACAACATAAACAATAGGAAGCCCACAAACACATGGAAGCTTAACAACACTCTACTCAATGATAACCTGGTCAAGGAAGAAATAAAGAAATAAAGACTTTCTAGAGTTTAATGAAAATGAAGCCACAACATACTCAAACTTATGGGACACAATGAAAGCAGTGGTAAGAGGAAAA
>JADRCC010566939.1:0-12916 GCA_019843855.1 Hylomyscus alleni
AGGATGGATGCCAGCCAGAGTCCAGCAGGAGTCTACTGATACATGTGTTCAACATGGAAGGGTATAGAGCCATTTTAGACTCACAAAGGTATCAGAAAAGGTGAGAGCCTGAATTGCCCCTGCTGAAGGAAGTGGGCATTAATCTAGAAGACCAGAGAGGCTCTTCCAACTGCTAGGTGAGCAAGGAAGGGCAAGGGAGAGAGAGATTTGAACATGGTAAGTGACAGAGCCCCAAGTGTGCAGGAGGCAGGCCTGTAAGCACTTCAAGGACAAGGCCACTCTCGGGCCTTAGGGCTAGGAGTGCACATCACATGGGGATTACTTCACCTACCTCCTGAATGGAGCATGCACAAGAAATGAGTCAGATTCCTCAGGGACCCTTTGTAATACATAAGGTGAAGCTGGGCACAGAGTACAGACCTAAGGGAGGAGACGCCATGAGGGAGAAGGTGGAGCCTTGCGAATGGGGGAACTAGACATACCTTGCAGACCCGGGCCAGCTCATACTGTAAGTCCTTGATGGTGGTATTCTTTGATTCTAGAACATCCTAAGGAGAGACAAGGGTGACTTTGATATTGTCATCTAGCGGTGGTGGACAGCAGGACACTAGTCTAGGGGTTCCCTAAGGGTCTGAAAGGCTCAAGGAATAGTAGTCGCACAGTGATGAGCAGAGGGTCCCACTGCTGCCAACTCCAACAAGGTCTCTCTTGGATAATGGTGCCACCTAAGGCCTGAAAACTGAAACTACCAAGTAACCCACTACTACTGGACCAGGGCCTACTACTGAAACAGGCCCCAGACCTTAGCACAACTGACGCCATGATGGAAGTGCCCCTGAGGCTGTAAAACACATAGACAGCACACCACTGCCATCATGAAAACACAGGCCTACGTCATCAAGGTCCACAGCTCTGGAAAAGTCTCTAAATGTACTAACCTTGCTCTTTGGCTTTTGCAGTTCTGCTTCTGGCTAACTGTTCTTGTTAACTGAACTATATCAGCTCAAAACATGTTTTTTTATGTTTAAAAGCTTACTCGGGAAAGGCTCATGCTACACTGGGACCCTGAAAACACACTGTAGTCACTGGCCGGCTCATAAAGCTCTTTTCTTGGCTTACATCCACGTCTGAGAAGTCTCCTCTGGCAGACCCTCCACAGCGAGCACTGCTCTCATTGCTGAGGGACATGGATGGAGCCTCTTGACAACTCTAGCATTTCTACCTCTTTTACCCTTCACCAGCCATATCTGTTTCGTATCTGTTTCTTTACCACTTGTGTCCCCCTGAGGTAGAGTGGGCTTTTTCTGAAGCTTCTACACCCAGAACCTCCCACAATTCCCACTGCCATTACAGTGCACTTACTGCAGATGTCTTGGAAATTACCCGCAGTCTGCAACCCCCAAAGCTTGTGTGCTCCCTCAGGAGGCTCAGCAAGCGGCTACCAGCAATGATAATGTTGCCTAACTCAGACTACAACGGTAGACGAGCAGCGAGGTAAACAGACTGTACACAAAGCTGAAGCCTGTAGTGCGCAACTAGCATTTAAGTTCAGCTCGCCTGGACTCTGCATACATCTCCAAATAAAGCCCGTCTGCCTTTCTGCTCCAAGCACAGCACAAGTCACAGAGAAGCTGTGCGCCCCCGTGCCCTAAAGGATCCGCCTTGGAATGAATTGGCCCCCTTACTGGGTCGGTGGGGGCTTCAGCTGTTCACATCCTAGAAGCATCAGTGAATCTGGCGCCAAACTACCACAGCTGTCTCCAAGGGACCCTAGGAAAGATATCCAGAGCTACTGGGGACCAACCATAGTCTGAGAGCCTCAGTCGCATTGGCTAGCTGGTATTCATGTCAGCCAGACCCCCTCAACCTGTGCCAGCATGCCCCAAGCAAGGTAGAGGGAGCAGAGAGACCTGGCCATTGCTAGAAGCAGGCATTGCTAGAGCAGGCAGCAGGTAAGCTGGGGGGTTCTGGCAGAGGTTCGGCATCCTTGCTTTTCAGGGAACAGAGAACCTCCTGTCCCCAGCTATGCCATGGTACATGGCATTCCACTTGTTTATCTCTGTCTCCACCTGGACTGCTCCACTACAGCACCATCACAGGAATAAGCAATGCTCTTAGCTCTGTTCAGATGTTATTCCCAGGTCCCAGGAAGGTAGCAAGGGCTACTGAGGCTCCATGGACCCTCTGGCTCAAGTGTCCTCTTTGTCACCGTCCAAGTCCTAGAGCAGTGTCCGGGGATCTTCATGGAGGCAGAGCCATCCCATCTCAAGTAACAGAGGAACTCAAACCTACAAACTCCCAGATCAGCTTTCCCTCCTAGGTTACATAGGTTCCATTCAGTGACTGGGGTTGGCGCACTATAAGCCTCAGTCACTGGTGACTCAGGCTAGGGATAGAGTTAATGAGGAATTGGGATAGGCCTATGACAGACCACAAAGCTGGGCGTGTCATGTGCCCTTAATGCTAGCACTCAGAAGGCTGAGGAAGGGGGAGCTCTGTGAATCTGATGCCAGCTTGGTCTACATGGTGAATTCCTGTCTAAACCGGGGGAAGAGGGGATGGCGGGGGGAGGAGGGGGAGCGTAGCACAGGACTGAAGGGTACCCACCTCAAGTTTGCGGGACACGAGTGTTAGTGCTGTAGGGTCCAGGTTGGAAGCGGCCAGCACCTCATTGAACTGCACCTCTCTCTTCTCCACAGCAGCATTCAGGGCTTGCAGCTTACGCTCCAGCAACAGGTTCTTGAAGCCCGTCTTCTGCTGCACCTCCTGGATGGCTGCGGTGAACTTCCGATAGAGCTCTTCCCTCTCCTGCTGCACCTGAGGGTGAGGAGAGCCGAGTGGGCAGCAGGGATCCTCACCTGGACACACCTTCCAGGTGAGAGGCCCTCCCACCCTGCCCTAAGTGTGCTGATCTGTGGATGGGTCACTTTCACTATGGCCACACCGTGGCACATTTGCTGTCCATACTGCCTGCACTCGACCCTGTGTGCACACAGTGAGAGGTGGGTGATCCAGCACACAACTTGAGGGAAGAGGGGAAATTAGCACTGCAGCTTATGCTAGTCAGGGTTTCAACTGCTGTGATCAAACACCAGGACCAAAAGCAAGCTGGGGAGGAGAGGGCTTGGCTGACACTTCCACACTGTAGTCCATCACTGAAGGAAGTCAGGACAGGAACTTGAACAAGGCTGGAACCTGGAGGCAGGAGCTGACGCAGAGGCCATGGAGGGGTGCTGCTTTACTGACTTGCTCCTCATGGCTTGCTCGGCCTGCTTTCTTAGAGAACCCAGGGCCAACAGCCCAGGGATGGCACCACCCAAATGGTTTGGATCCTCCCCCATCAAACACTAAGAAAATGCCCTACAGGCTTATCTATAGTGTGACCTTGTGGAGGCATTTTCTCAATTGAGGTTTCCTCCTCTCAGGTGACTCTAGCCTGTGTTGAGTAGACATAAAACTACCCAGCACACTGACTGCTCTTCTCAGAAGATAAGAGCTGGATGGAGACCCACACTCTGAACACCACTCTATAGGTCGGTCATGGCCAGCCTTGCCCAGTTAGGGCCATGGGCTCAGATGAGACCTTATTGGCAATCACCCCATAGGAGTGAAGGCAGGTCCAGGTCAAGCTTGAAGCAAGTGCCTATCCACCACTAAGACATCCTTGCCCATCTCCTACAGTTCTGCCTGCTAAGGTGTGCTGTGAAGGACCAAGGCTCTAGAGAAGGCACACTTAACATACAGTGATGAGAAGTCCTGTGAGTAGCAGAGAGTCACAATCTTCCTCTAGCCTCACTGATACCCTTCCCTACCTTGGCAAATATCTGGTGAAGCCAACCCTGTACCCCAGGGCCCCAGGGCTTTGACCAGCATACATGATCTGAGAATTTCATCACCTTTAGAGAATTCACGAGTACCATCTTCTTCCCCAGAGCAAGCTCCTTCGAAACAGTCCATCCAGTCAGCTCTAGATTTACTTTCGAAGGCACTGGGCATTTTAGAGACTATGACCTGCTGAGCTCTGTCACAGTTTGTACAGGATAGCCTAAGGGCTGAGCCAAGGGTTGGGTCACCAATACACCTCACTGGTCAACAGGGCCACCTTCCTTCTCCCTGTGCTGTTGAGGTCAGCAGCCAAGGGCTGGGTCACCAATACATCCCACTGGTCAACAGGGCCACCTTCCTTCTCCCTGTGCTTCTGAGGTCAGCATTTGGCTGGGGGTGATGGGTGGTGTGTGTGGGGGTCAGGCAGAGATGGGTCTTTTCAGCAAATTCTAGAGGCCCAAGGCACTGAGACTATACATATCCATTGAACATGGAGTTGAGATTGGAGAGATTCTGGAGGTGGAAAGGCTGTGGAACCATGTGTGTGTTACCTTGGATGCTGTTCAAGGGTACACCACTGGGTGAAAGGCTGAAGTAGAAGCAGGGTCACATGCCACTCCTAACAGTTGGACTGCTCTCAAATGTGTAGAAAACAGGAAGAGCCACTCCAAATGTTTAGATTGGTGGCCGCTGGGAATTCATGTTAAAGGGAGTTTTGGTTTTGTTTCTTTATTAAAGTATGGTATTTATTTATTTGTTTGTATCTAAATGAGACATTCCCTTCATGTAGCCCAGGCCAGCACTGAAGCCCGGTGGAGCAGGGCTTACAGGTGTGTCACACACCTGGCTTACTCCACATTCTCTTTACAACGGACAGGCCATAAGCTAACACTAAGAAATGGGCCACTGAGATGAGATCATGGGGACCTAGTGTCCCACAAATCTACAACCCCGCTGCCAAGGAGACAAAAGGAACCTCGCCAGGAACCCTGGACCTTCTACCGAATATACCACAAGTTGTTGCCTCATAAAACTCGTATGCATGTCAGGTGGCACATACCTTTAATCCCAGCACTTGGGAGGCAGAGGTAGGCAGATCTCTGTGAGTTCAAGGCCAGCCTGGTTTACAGAGAGAGTTCCAGACAGCCAGAGTTACACACAGAAAAACCACAAAAAACTGTCTCAAGGTTGTATGTACACACCTGTAATTCCAGCTACTCAGGGGGCAGGAGCAGGAGGAGGCCTGGCTGCCCAGGACGGAAAGACCCTATCTCCAAACAAAGAATAGGCAGAGTAAGTCCAGGTAGGAGGGGGCTCCTGGGACTCGGGGGCCTGCCACGGAGCCCACATCTACTCACCTTAATAAACCTCTGCTCCAGGACCTCATGTTCCCACTGCAGGTCCTTCAGCTCCTTCTCAGTCACCTTCAAACGTGCCTTTGTACACTGCAGAGATCAGGGGGTAGGAGACATAAAATACTTAGGATTTACAGACACTCACATACCACAGACTCCTGGAGACAGCAAGGCTAGGAACAACTGGTTGGAAGACTCCAGCAGCTGGGCCTCACCCAAGTTATGAGCGGAATGTGTGGAAAACGCGGGTCTAGTCTACAGCAGCGCCAGCCTGCTTATAGCTCCAGAGGAATCCAAGGGAGAGAGAGACTACGTCACCACACCTCCCCTCTCTAGCACTAAGGGTGAGTCCCACTCATATGGGGCCTCAAGAGACATTCCCTCACATGTCTGCAATCCTGGGCCCAACGGATGGGAAAGAATTCAGTAGGACACTCACGATCAAGATCTGCTTGTCCCTTTCGTGGTTCACCAGTCTCTTCTGCATCTCATTCATCTCGTCCTTGGCTTTCTGTAGCGGGTCGGCCAGCCGCCTGTTCTGCAGAGACACCTCTGCCATCTCCCTCTCCATGTGCTCTTCCTTCTTCCGCATGTCCTCCATCTGCTCCTGTGAGCAGTCACACACAGGGCTTCGTCTCCGGACACTTGCATGCATGTGACTTATTATTAGTGTTATGTGTGGGTACAATCACAGCACACATGCAGAGGTCAGAAGACGATTGTTAGGCGCTGGCTCTTGCTTTCCACCGTGGGTTCTAGGGCTCAGCTCATGAGGCTTGCAGGGTAAGCACCTCTACCCACTGAGCCATCTCAATGCTACTTTTTGGTTGGTTTTTTGCTTTGTTTTGGTTTTGGTTTTCTTGAGACAATGGCTCCCTAACCAGTCTAGATTGACTTTGAACTTGCTCTCCTCCTGCCTCTACCTCGTAGGCACTGGGATTATAGGTTTATGCCACCATATCCAGCCATGAATGCCCTCAATTAAGACAGAGGTGACGCCGGGTGTGGTGGCGCACACCTATAATCCCAGCACTTGGGAGGCAGAGAGGCAGGCAGATTTCTGAGTTCGAGGCCAGCCTGGTCTACAGAGTGAGTTCCAGGACAGCCAGGACTACACAGAGAAACCCTGTCTTGAAAAACCAAAATAAAATAAAATAAAATAAAATAAAATAAAATAAAATAAAAAAGACAGAGGTGAGGCAGGCATGGTAGCACACACCTTTAACCTCAGCCTTCAGGAAGCAGAGGCAGAGGCAAAGGGAGGTGGACCTCTGTGGGTTAAGGTTAACTTGTTTTACATAGTGAGTTCTAGGATAGCCAGGACTACCCAGTGAGGTGCCCTGTGTCAAAAAGCCAAGCAGCCACGTGCACGCTGAGGACCTAGTCTTATTTTAGATATGGGCAATATTTTTGAAGTTTTGATCTATTCTGAATTATGTAAGAATGTAATGTGCGAGCAGACTGAGGGGCTGCATCTGTTTAGACCAAGGGTGATTCTCTACTGTAGAAATCCTGCCGGTGTCAGTTTTATGTCCCAAGCTTCTGAGCAGTGACTGGTGAGGGGAACACCTGACCCTATCCTGCCAGCACAACCTTACCACATCCAGTGCCAATGTGGTCACACTTCAGTCAACACACATTGTCTATCTTAGCCCTGCCTGCATGTCAGAACACCTCTGAAGTTATTCTAGCCACTACAGCTGGAATAGGGAGAGGTCCAGATGGCTTCCTGTTAAATTGTGAGTAGCTTACTTACGAATTATATCTGAGAGTAATAAAGGGACACCACCTAATGTAATGATAGTAACGAGTTCTAGATCTTAGGCTCAAAGGTGGGGCCTGTACCCCTTGGGCCCTGAGCATGTCTCCCAGAGTACGTCAGTACCTTGAGGGAATTGATTAGGGCCAGGTTGTTAAGAGTGATGTCATTGTAGTAGTTCTTGATGTCAGTGAAGGCCTCCTCGTGACGCTGCATCAATGTATTGATCTGGCCGTTCTTCCTCTCCTCCACCTCGTGGATCTCAGTCTTTCTCCGCAGATCGAGCTCGTCTCTAAGCATCTTCATCTTCTTATCGTACTTGGCCTCAATCTCTGCAAGGCAGCAGCACAGAGCAGCTTAGATGAACAGGTGGCCCCAGCCATGAGAAAGACGGAACCCTACGTGCAGTGCCCAAGAAAACCCAGCAGGGTCAGATGAGGCTGCATGGGCAACTCTGCCAGCAGCCAGATGGCTTTGGTGGAGCTTTTCCTGCAAGTGACATACTCAGCACATGGGTCACATCACCTTTCCTCTGCCTATGATAACCAGTGTCTGCAGTAGAGGGCCCACACTAGTCCCAGGGCACACTACCCATGGCCTTCGTGACCCTCCAGCCAGCCACACACTAGAGGCCCCAGTTAGTAAACCAGTGTCTGTCCTGAAAGTGAAAGCTTCTTAGCCCAGGAGCTAAGGAGACTGAAGAAAGCGCCATGTGCTGTTAACTGCAGCTCCCCAAACCCACATGGTGATGAGTTTTCCTGTGACTCTGAATTGTCTATCTCCTTCTCCCCGCTCTGTCTGTTTCTCTCTCTTTCATGTGTGTGTGTTTGTGTGTGTGCACGCACACACGTGCATACAAGCTTCTTTATTAAGACTTATGTGCCTCAATTTACCTACCAAGCAGCAATGGGAGGGTTCCCTGACACCATCCTACACCGTGTATGTCTGCGAAACTGACCTCGAACTTGCCTTTCAAAGTCATTTCGCATCTTGGTGATCTCCTCGGCTTGTTTCTGCACAGATGAGAAGGGGGTGTTACTCGACAGCCAGCCAGCCAGGCCTACTCTCCTTAGGCCGAGCCTACTCCTCTCCCATGGGAAAATTCAGCTTAGAAACTCCTGTGCCAGACTGGAGAGATGGCTCAGCAGTTGAGAGAACTGACTGCTCTTCCAAAGGTCCTGAGTTCAAATCCCAGAAACCACATGGTGGCTAACAACCATCCGTAATGAGATCGGATGCCCTCTTCTGGTGTGTCTGAAAACAGTGTACTTACACATAATAAATAAATTAAAAAAAAAAAAAAAAAAGCCCCTGAGCTGTTGCTGTTTCCTGGACTCTCCTCACTTCACGTCTTAAAGCATGCCCAGGTTAACACGGCTCTCACGGTCTCCACACTTCACACACAATGTACTTCCTTCAGCAAAGCCACCTCTGAACAGGAGACAGGCGCTAGGCTGTTCATGGGTCGGTTTCCTCATCCAACCTTCCCAAAGCCGGACAGCGGCAACCACATCTACATGAGGCAGAAGCCTGACAGAAGCCTGACAGAGCTCCTCCTTCTCTCTCTCTGCTGCTTACAGCAGTGTTCAGAAATGATGATGATAACTATTATTATATATATATTTTTTGAGACAAGGTTTCCCTACATAAATCTGGAACTCACTCCACAGACGGGGCTAGCCTGAAGCTATCTCTCCAGTGCCAGGAGTAAAGGTGTACCCACCATGTCCATCCTAGAGATTACTTTAATAAGCAATCCCATGTTCAGATTTTTATAAGGTTTTTCAATTATTTTATTTTATGTGTGTATTACATCTGCATATACATCTGTGTACAATCTGCATGCATGGTACATATGGGAGCCAGAAAAGGGCATCAGACCCTTAGAACTCGAGTTACAGACAGTTGTAAACTGCCATATGGGTAATGGAAACTGAGCTTGGGTCTGCTGTAAAAGCCAACAGTACTTCTGAGTACTGAGCTCATCTGAGTCATCTGACCGCTGAGCCATCTCTCTAACTCAAATTTTTATATTATATGTGTTTCATATTTTGGGTGTTCTGCCGGCAGGTATGTCTGTACACTAGACGCATGTTTGGTGCTCAGAGAGGCCAGAAGAAGCTGTTGGACTCCCTGGAACTGGAATAATGGATGCTTGTGAGCTGCCATGTGGGTGCGGAGAATTGAACCCAGGTCCTCTAGAAGAGCAGTCGTTGTTCTTAACTGCTGAGCCATCTCTCCTGCCTCTACATACTATAAATTTGAATAAAGTTTTGCCAATTTATTTGTTAAAAACCTCTGATCATCCCCCCCAGCCCTACATCGTAAATTCCTAGTTGTTAAGGAACTAGTTCGGATGGTTCCCTTTTCCATGGCTGTCATCCAGAGCGCGGACCTACCAGGCGCAGGTTCTTTATCACCACCTCATTAGCCAGCTCCTGTTCCTTGAGCTCCACTTTCAGCACCCGCATGTCCTTGCGCAGAGCGCCCTCCTGGGTGCGGTGCTCCTTCTGGGCCAGCTTCATGACCACAGTGCCCTCAGCCTTCACCTCGGCCAGGTTATTCTGGTGCTCATACAGCAGGTGCTTCACCTTCTGCTTGTACACCTACAGAGTGGGGAGGGTATGCTCAGGGCATGCTCACCTGAAGCATCAGTGTGTGCCCAGCTCTAGAGGAGCTATGAGGCAGAACTGGAGTCAGCCTGCGTACCCTGCCATGTCACAGAGGCTTCAACTGATGCTCAGGACCTGTGGGGCCTCTCCTACTACCAGAGGATGAAACTGCTTTCCCTTGTCCTCTTCAGAGACTATTGGGTGGTTCTATCAGGGGAGCACAGCTGATACTGTGACAGGTCATCAGTTATAAACAAAAATTAATGAAGAAAAATTAAAACTGTGGTTTTTGTTTGTTTTGAGGCAGGGTCTCCTGTAGCTCAGGCTGGTCTAAAACATCACTCAAGTTGGCCTTGAACTCCAGATCCTCTTGCATCCCCCTCCCAAGTCCTAGGATAACAGGCATGGACCAATGCCAGCTATGTGTTTTAAGTACTTTTCCCATTTTGTTTGGCTGAATTCATAGCTGTCCTTGGCACACCGAACACTGAGACCCCATGGCAAGTGGTCATTCTCAGCAGAGCACATTGCTACCAGTGGGGTACACGTGGAGCCATACAGGATGCTGGGGATCCCCACCTGGCCACCTTAATCAGCAAAGTCGATGCTGGTGACCAAGGGGATGACAAACGACACAGCCAAGTCACCTTTGGAACCTTCCTTTGTCTCTTAGAAAAGTCACTTCTGGGTCACAGTGCAAAGGAGTATATTCCCACAGAAAAGTAGGAAACACTCCCATCCAGACCTGTTTCTCCAGTGGGTACAGACAGACCCACTCCACTCACCTTGATCTCCACCTGGTGCCTCTCCTCCGCCTCCTCCATCTCCCGGTCTTTGTTGCGAAGCTCAGCCTTCTTCTCCTCCAGTTGTCTCCGTGTGATCTCCCAGAAGGTGTGGATTTTGTCACGCTCTAGCTGAAAGTAGTTGCGCTCCTCTCGCTCCCGGTCCAGCTCCTCCCGGATGCGGGCAACATGTTCCTCCACCTGACCGGGAACAGGGCACCAGTGAGGAATGCTGCAGGAGCCCACCCACCATGAGGTGCAGCCCAAGGGAAGCATGGAAGAAAGGGGGAGGGGCCATTTTACTGGAGTTACAATAGAAGGCAGGAAGGACACAGAGACAGTAAACAGCAAAAGTCTCTCAAATCTGACCAATAATTATAAAACAATGATATCTGTCCAGCAACTCCTGGATTCTTTTAAGAAATTTCTCAAAAGAAACACAATGGTCTACAACTATTTTAAATAGCACAATGGTTGAAAATTGGAACATATCAACTCAACTGTAAGATTATAAAAATTACACCGAAGTACATAAATGTCTACACAAAAATCACACAAAACTAGCCGGCTCTTTGCACTCAGCAGACTTTGGTCCAGAGCCAATTATAAATCTGCAAATAGGTTAAAGGGAAAAGTAGGGCAGGTCTCCAGCTTTCTTGAGCATGGCTTCCCTTGAGAATTAGTTATCTTTAGGCACAGCCACAGGACAGTTACTGTATTTTCTCTCTCAAGACTACATTCCACTGGACAGTGGTGGGACATGCCTTTAATCCCAGCATTCAGGAGGTAGAGGTAGGCAGATCTCTCTGAGTTCAAGGCCAGCCTAGTCTACAAGGTGAGTTCCAGGACAGCCAGGGCTGTGCAGAGAAACTTTGGAGAGAGAGAGAGAGAGATAGACAGACAGACAGACAGACGGACAGAGACGGAGAGATGGAGACAGACAGAGACAGAGACAGATGCTCCATTCTACACAGGGAACAAAAAAGATACCAGGCAGCCAAGCAGCTCTGAGGAATGATGCTGGGCAGCAGCTAGGTTCCTATGAGGGAACATGCAGGCAAGATTCTGCCTAGTGCTTCACACTGTGTCATGCACACTGCTGTGATGCACACAAGTCTCTTCACGTCGAGGGCCTTTAGTGTCACTCCAATAGTTACAAACACAACTCTTGTTCTGTTTGGTTCATATGGCACTAAGACACTAAGGTTCAGTCTCCAAATGCGCTAGAGAAGCAGGGGGCAGAAACAGCTCCAGGGGAGCCTGGAATCCACTCTGTTCTCCATCGTCCCAGTCAAGACTCAAATTGGATCCCTGATGCATCTCTGCTTAAACTGCTAGTGGTTTTCCTGTACACAAAATAAAGCAGTCAGCCTGGTCTACAGAGCGAGTTCCAGGATGGCGGGGACTAAACAGAGAAACCCTGTCTCAGAAAAGAGAGATGGCTCAGTGGTTAAAAGCACTTGCTGGTCTTGCAGAGGATCAGGATCCAGTTTCCAGGATTCAAATGGTGTCCACCAACCATCTCCAAGTCCAGTTCCAGGGGATCTGCAGCCTCCTTCGGGTTCCTCAGGCACCAAACACACAGAGCACACATACAAACATACAGGCAAACACACATGCACACACATATAAAGTAAAAACAAATCTGTAAAAACATTTATTTTGCATGTATGTCTGTGCATCCTGTGAGTGCTTGGAGCCTGTGGAGGTGGGAGGGGGACATCAGACCCCCTGGGACTACAGTTGTGAGCCACTGTGTGGGCGCTGGGAACCAAGCCTGAGTCCTGCCAGAGCAGCAAAGCTCTTAACCCACACACACATGTAAAGTGGCCTGTAGAAGGCCAGTGCTTCAGGCGATGAAAGAAATTACCCAAAATACAAAGATAAATGGAGGAAATTTATTAAACGTGCTGCAAGAGAGCAGCAGGTGAGTTCGCAAGAAGCCTTGCGTGGCTGACAGCAGGAGTGTTCGATGGGGTGGGAATTTGGTCTCCGCAGCCATTTGTGTTGGATCCATATCTGGATCCATGAGGGTGAGGGGACAGCTCACTGTCTTCTATGTAGCAAATTATAGCACAAGCTGTTTCTCTCGAGACTGGCCAGCATTGTATAGTCATAATGCTACAGGTCATCAAGAGTTAGGCTCCGGATGTTGACAGAAGATATCACGCATCACCAGGAGTCGGGCACCAACTGGTCTTGTCTGGGCGTTAAAGTAGAGAGATTTTGCTTTTAGATTTTGGCTTTATGCCTTTGAAATCACCAACACTCAGACGATTGCCCAACTCCAGTTTCAGCTTCTAACCCCCTTCATATTATTTTTAGCTATTACAACAGCGAGTCTTACTAACACAACTGCCTATGACCTCCAACCCTGTGTCAAAACCCACAAGCCATCTGTCTTAGTGAGGGTTTGACTGCTGTGAGAAGTACCATGACCAAGGCAACTCTTATACCAACAATATTTAATTGGGGCTGGCGGATTTCTGAGTTCGAGGCCAGCCTAGTCTACAGAGTGAGTTCCAGGACAGCCAGGGCTACACAGAGAAACCCTGTCTTGAAAGGAAGAAAAAAAAAAGCCCA
>JADRCC010566940.1:0-14633 GCA_019843855.1 Hylomyscus alleni
CTCTCAGTCCAAACCAATGAGAAGTACCTGCTCTCAAACCCTGAATCACCCCAAAACTGTATATAAAACCTATCCAGGAAATTAAAGGTGCGCAAGGACTACTCGTTGTCCAAGCCTTTTGTTCTATGAGCTGTACCACTTGGAAAGAGGTCTGCTCTCCTGATACACCACCTGAAATTCTGTTGCACTACTCACTGGCTAGTCAGCTTCTCATAGGCCCAGCCCAACCCAACTCAGTGCATGTTTATGTGGGAGTAACTGACTAACCTGGAGGGGGCAGCAGAGACAGAGGTGAAGCCATCTCCAGCAACTTCCCTTTCCTACCTGTGCTTGCTTCCCTTCGCTGGAACTCTTCCAACAGTCTGGGCCAGAGATAGCAGTGCAAAGCCACTGGTACACAGGCCCACAGATGAAATAAGCAAATAACACTATAGCATGATTAATAGACTGAGCCAACACAAAGGTAAGTGATTAATAAACTGAACTAACACAAAGGAAAGCTGTGATAGCCCACTCCTGTGGCAGAAAGTAAGGAAGCAGAGTTTAGAATTTAGGAAGCAGAGCCCATGCAGGAATCTTCTGTCTAAAAACACATTCCAATAGAACCCAATCAATGACTTTGGATTAGTCAAACTTTACTTGAGCAAAGATTTTAAAAATCACATATATCTGACTGAGAAGCTAAATAATGAGTGGAGTAAGGACAAGTTATGAAGAAGGAGTTTTGCAAATTGATAGGAACTTAGACGTTCCTATTAGTCCCTGTGTCACTACTGGTCATGGATAGAGAAAAAGGTGGTAGTGTTTGTGTAGCTCTACCTTCCATTCATGACTTAGAGCCATGTTTATGAGTGTGCTTGTGAGTTTTGTTATATAGAGCATAAAGTCTCTTTTTACCCATGTTATATTTAAAATTCAATAGCTTTTAATCTAATTTGAACAACCATTACATAATTCAGTGATTCATGATATTTGTATCCTAAAAGCAAATCACTTGCCCTATCAAGAAGTCATATAAGGTAGGTTCTCCTTCTCCCAATTCTTGATGTTATGAGAAGCTATGTCCGAAATATAAATGAACATTTTCATATCTTTCTACAATACCAGAATTGATTAAATAGCTATAAACTCACAAACTGCCACCCTATTGCTTTGGTTTAGTAAGACTGGTTTTAGCAGGAAGTCATAGTCATCAAACACAGGCCTTTTGTTCTTAACTTATTTATTAGTCCTCAGGTCATACATAGCTCTAAATGATATAAAATGGCAAATCTCAGGTTAACTGAATATAGGGTTCAAAAATAATTACAATGAATGCAGGCAGAGGACCCTGATTTGTTGAAGTATTGAATTAGCAGACAATAATGAGACAAAAGTACTCATACCTACGAAATGTTTTTAACTTACTCTTCCTTGAATCCTTTAAAATGAGAAACTAGAAATATTTTCCACTTTCCTTAAAATGGTATAACTCATTATTTTTAATAGGCATAGTTAATTTAATGTGCATGTCTCACTAATATGAGTCATGAAGTATCAGCTCCAACAATCAAAACAGATGAATGTGTATGGCCTTGACTTCTGCATCACAAGTGGAACAGCGATAGAGTAGTAGGGTATACAGTTTTAAAGGTAAGAAGAAGGGACCATTTAAGTACAACAATTAGTTTAGCACACTGGATGTTTTTATTTTGTTTATTTTCCAGATGGTGCTGTCATTCTATATTTGTCCTGCACAGGAAAGGATAAGCTTGAGAGTGGGCTTGAAAACTCATTCCTCCATGGTTTCTGCTTCAGGTTCCTGTCATGGGTTCCTATCTTGATTTCCCCCAGTGACAAGCTGTGACCTAGAAGTATCTACCAACCAAATCCTCCTTCCTCAGTTACTTTTGGTTGGCGTTTATGACAGCAGCCAACAATAGAAAGGGAAATGAGCAATAGCCATCACTGCTATTGAAACGTTCTAGTGATATAGAGATATTATTTATGAAATCATTTAAATGGAGCTGAGAATTGTAAAGATTATTGTGATTTCCATTAGAAGTTTCTGAATTTAACTCTTATCTTGAATTAGTCATTCCTACTTATATAAACTCAGCTAGATAATATGACTATCTCAAATTCAATGTCATTTCATTATTTTATATTTTAAAACATTAATCATTTCTTAGTTAGTGTCTTCACAAATGTGCATGCAGTGATAACCAGACTACTACAATATCAATTGCATTTATCTATAGAACTGTACTAAACTTTGAGAGAAATCTTACTTGGTGTTTAATTGTACATATGCACATTAAATTACATAACATTTAATGTCAGAATAATAAAGAGGAGATCAGTAAAAAGTTGCCTTCTTATTGTGATTTGTTTGTTGCAGTCATGAATATACACTAGCTATGGCTACCTATACATGACTTGCACAAACAAAAGACAGGAAAGCATGAAGACTACTAGGAAGCACAAGGGGTCAGTTAAATATGAGAGAGAATGGTGACTATGACCATGCTGTATCTCACATATGTAAAAATGTCAAAAAAAATATATACAGAATTTCAAAGATCTATGCTATCTTTCTTTAATGATAGTACTTTTTTTTTTTCTGGGAAAGCTTAAACAGTTTGAATTTTTAAGATTAAAGAAGGAATGCACTTTGTATAGTTTTGTAAAGTCTCTCTGCCTTCATTGTGTTTGTGGGAAATGTTTTCTTTGAAAAACATTCATAAACTCATACAATCACTTAGCTGATTCACTAAAATTTAGCAATAGCTTGGAATCAGTTTTATTTCTTTTTAAGTAGGCGCACATCTTAGGCAAAGCTCTCTAAGGAAAGTATTACCCCATTTCCACTAAATCTATTCAAAATTGTGCCTTGCCTTTTCCTCCCAGGTAATATCATTGTTATCCTCTTTTCATCTGCACTGTATACCCTGCTATCAATCATAGGAAAGCTGCTCCTCTCCTAATGTGTTTAGGACGGTCCTAGGGGAACTTTCAGTGATATTCCTTTGCACTTCCATGAACGCCTTTCTCTGCCAGTAAATTGTATGTCAAAGAAAGAAGAGAGCATGCCATTTCTTATTCACCTTTAGTTTTCCCAATGTTTCATGCATCTTTTGAGGAGATGACTTGAATCAAACTTAATTTTTTTTGAGATATTAACATTAAGTTTCTGTTTGCTAACTGAATTCTTTCCCAGAAGACTGAACAAATTTTAAGGAAAAGAATAAAGTACATAGAGAAACTGTAGATTGTAAAATATCATACAGATATAAGTGACATACAAATTAAAGAAATACACAAGTAGGTTCAAAATACCTGTTATAACCAAAAGGATTTTTTTATTAAGTAAGGAAATAAAAGCATTAAATGTTAGCTGTAAAAGTTGACTGTGAAGTAAAAACAGAAAATTAAAAGACCTGAGTGGTAGATGGTCAATATTGTAGATGTCTGCATAACATGCTTAGGTCCCTGGTTCAATCCTCAATACTCCTCAAGGTAAGTTCTTTACTTAATGATGTTCTGTGGTTAGATTGAGGTTCCATTATTTTCAAATGAGTGTGTATGGGGGAACATGTGGAAAGATGTTCAGTCATTGTCCATGTATTTGGAGGTAAGGCTAGTATTCATTTCTCTCAGTTTCACATTATCCTTTGACAGTATAAATTTATCATTTTTACAGATGTGGAAAGTATTTTTTTTAATTAGGAAACACAAATATAAGGCAGTTTATTAGAACAAATATATCAGAAGTTTCCTTATATAAGAATCTAAAGATGTTGAAGTCATTAAACAATAGAAGAAGAGTCATTAAAGGGCAGGGGGATATTAGGAAGGTCTTGGACAAAGTATAACACTCTTCAGTCTGACAAAAGGAATAAGTTCAAGAGATTAACATATCATACTACTGATTATTACTGCCAGTTTATTTGTGAAACTGACCAAAAGAAAAGAAAACATATGGGTAGTTCTTATCCTTTAAAAAAAAAAAAAAAAAAAAAAGAAAGAAAACTGAGGGAAAGGAGGTTCAGTGACTGGCCGAAATTGGGATTCAGGTTGGGAGGCTCCAAGGCCTGACTCTATTAATGATGCTATGGTATGTTTACAGACAGGAGCCTAGCATGGGTGTCCTCCGAGAGACCGAACAAGCAGCTGAAAGAGTCAGATGCAGTACTTACACACAACCAATGGGACAGAAGCTGGGACCCCTGTGGTTCATTGAGGGAAAAGCTGTAAGAATGAGGAAGACCAGCAGTCTCAACTAACCTGAACCCTGGAGATCTCTCAGACACTGAGCCATCAAGCAGGCAGCATACACTAGCTGATATGAGGCACTCAACAGCAAAAGACTGCCTGGTCTGACCTCAGTGAGAGATGATGCACCTAACCCAGGAGAGAGTTGAGGCCCCAGGGAGTGGGGCGGTCTGGTGGGATGGGGTAGAGAGGGGATGGGGACATCCCCTTGGAGATGGGGAGAAGGAATGGGATGAGGAACTGTTGGAGGGCAGGCCGGGAGGAGGACAAGAACTGGATTGTAAAACAAGATTAAAGAACAAAAAAAAAAAAAAAATGAGGTAATGCATTAGCTCCATTTTGCTTGTCCGTATGTACATATGTCAAAATAATAATGAATGTATGTGATTTTAATTGACAATCCAAGCAAACAAATGTACCTTGATGATATATATGATAAAATTAAGGTGTTATTCCACATACCTGATTAATAACAATGCAGGTTAGGTATACATCTTTGTGTTATAAAACTACTCCAAAGTTAAAGAAATTCTAAATAATCACTTATAACTATTGTTCCATCTGTCTTCATTCTTTGTCATCAAAATAATTTATAATAGTTAAATGCCTCTTAAATATGTGTGATATCTTCTGAAGGTAGAAGTAATATGCACTCAGTTTTTAAAATCTATTTTGAACATAAACATGACAGAAGTAGAATAAATCTTTTATGAAATCCTCTATAAAAGGAAATTATGACAAGTTCCTGAGTAAATAGCAACTGTTGCTCTCCAAGGGAGAATAGGCAGTGAAACTGTGGCTTCATAGAATGAATTGGATAATGTTCCTTCTGACTCTATTTTGTGGAATAGTTTGAAGAGTATTCCTATTAGGTCTTCTTTGAAGGTCTGATAAAATTCTGCACTAAGTCCGTGTGGTCCCGGCCTTTTTTTGGTTGGGAGACTTTTAATGACTGCTTCTAATCCTTTAGGGGTTATGGAACTGTTTAGATGGTTTATTGGATCCTGATTTAACTTAGGTACTTAGTATCTGTCTAGAAAACTGTCAATTTCATCCAGATTTTCCAGTCTTGTTGAAAATAGGTTTCTGTTGTAGGATCTGACACTTTAAAAAAAAAATTTCTTCAGTTTCTGTTGTTATGTCTCCCTTTTCATTTCTGATTTTATTAATTTGGATACTGTTTCTGTGCCCTTTGGTTAGTCTAGTTAAGGGTTTATCTATCTTGTTGATTTTCTCAAAGAACCAGTTCCTGATTTTGTTGATAGTTTGGGTAGTTCCTTTTGTTTCTATTTGGTTCAATTTAGCACTCAATTTGATTATTTCCTGCTATCTACTCTTCACTGTATTTGCTCCTTTTTTTTGTTCTAGAGCTTTCGGGTATGCTGCTAAACTGCTGGTATGTGCTCTCTCCAGTTTAGTTTTGGAGGCACTCAGAGCTATTAGCACTCCTTTCCTTGTATTGCATAAGTTTGGGTATATTCTGCCTTCATTTTCATTAAATTCTAAAGGCTGTAATTTCTATATTTCTTCCTTAACTAAATCATTATTAAGTAGGGCATTGTTCAGCTTCCATGTGTATGCGGGCTTTCTGTTATTTATGTTGCTATTGAAGACCAGACTTAATCCATAGTGATCTAATAGGAGCCACGGGATTATTTCAATCTTCTTATATCTGTTGTTGCCTGTTTTGTGAGTATTTACATGGTCAGTTTTGGAGAAGGTACCTTGAGGTGCTGAGAAGAAGGTATATTCTTTTGATTTAGGGTGAAATGTTCTATAGATATCTGTTAAATATTTTTGGTCCAAAACTTCTGTTAGTTTCACTGTGTCGCTGTTTAGTTTGTTTTTTCCTGATCTGTCCCCATTGATGGGGGGTGGGGGGTGGGCGAAGTCTCACAATTATTGTTTGAGGTGCAATGTGTGCTTTTACCTTTAGTAAAGTTTCTTTTATTAATGTGAGTACCCTTGCATTTGGAGCATAGATGTTCAAAATTGAGAATTCTTGGCAGATTTTTCCTTTGATGAGTATGAAGTGGACTTCCTTATCTTTTTTGATGACTTTTGGTTGAAAGTTGATTTTATCCAATATTATAATGGCTACTCCCACTTATTTCTTGAGACCATTTGCTTTGAAAATTTCAAGCCCTTTACTCTGAGGTAGTGTTTGTCTTTGACACTGAGGTGAGTTTCCTACACGCAGCAAAATGCTGGGTCCTGTTCATATCCAGTCTATTAGTCTATGTCTTTTTATTGGAGAATTGAGTCCATGGATTTTAAGAGATAATAAGGAATAATAATTGTCGCTTCCTGTTTTGTTTTATTTTGTTTTGTTTCTAATGTTATTTGTATGATTATATGACTATCTTCTTTTGGGTTTGTTGAAAAAGATTACTTTCTTGGTTTTTCTAGGGTGTAGTTTCCCTCCATGTATTGGAGTTTTCCATCTATTATCCTTAATAGGGCTGGATTTGTGGAAAGATACTGTGTAAATTTGGTTTTGCCATCTTGGTTTCCCCATCTATGTTAACAGAGAGTTTTGCTGGGTATAGTAGCCTGGACTGGTATTTGTGTTCTCCTAGGGTCTGTATGACATCTGCCTAGGATCTTCTTGCTTTCATAGTCTCTGATGAGACATCTGGTATTATTCTGATAGGTCTGCCTTTATATGTTACTTGACCTTTTTCCCTTACTATTTTTAATATTCTTACTTTGTTTTGTGCTTTTGATGTTTTGACTATTATATGAGGGGAGAAATTTCTTTTCTGATCCAATCTATTTGGAGTTCTGTAGGCTTCTTGTATTTTCATGGGCATCATGTTCTTTAAGTTAGGGAAGTTTTCTTTTTTCTTTTTCTTTTATTTATTTACATTTCAAATGTTATCCCCTTTCCTATTCCCCACTCCCTAGGAACCCCCTACCCATCTTCCCTTCCCCTGTTTCTATGAGGGTGTTCCTCCATCCACCCACTCCCACCTGCCTGCTCTCAGTTCCCCAACACTAGGGCATCTATCAAGCCTTCATAAGACCAAGGACCTCTCCTCCCACTAATACATGAGAAGGTTATCCTCAACAAAGTATGCAGCATCCACATGTACTCCTTTGTTGCTAGCTTAGTCCCTGGGATCTCTGGGGTGGGGGTACTGGTTGATTGATATTGTTCTTCCTCTGGGGTTGCAATCCCTTTCAACTCCTTTATTCCTTCCTCTAACTCTCCTATTGGGGACCCTGCACTCAGTCCAATGGTTGACTGTAAACATCCACCTCTGTATTTGTAAGACTCTGAAAGAGCCTCTCAGGAGACAGCCATATCAGGTTCATTACAGTATGCACTTCTTGGCATCCACAATAGTGTCTAGGTTTGGTAACTGTATATGGGATGAATCCCCAGGTGGTACAGTCTCTGGGTGGCCTTTCCTTTAAGTCTCAGCTCAACATTTTATCTCCATCTTTGCTCTTGTGAGTATTTTGTTCTCTGTCTAAGAAGGACCGAAGCACCCACACTTTGGTCTTCCTTCTTATTGAGCTTCATGTGGTCTGTAAATTGTATTTTAGTTATGTAGAGCTTTTGGGCTAATATCCACTTATCAGTGAGAGCATATCATGTGTGTTCTTTACTAGAACTTTAAGTTGGGAATCTTCACTCTCTTCTATACCTATTACCTTTAGATTTGGTCTTTTCATTGTGACCTGGATTTCCTGAATGTTTTGGGTTAGGAGAATTGCATTTTGCATTTTCTTTGACTGTTGTGTCAATGTTATCTATGGTACCTTTTGCACCTGGGATTCTCTATTATATCTCTTGTATTCTGTTGGTGATGCTTGCTTGCATCTATGATCCTGGTCTATTTCCTAGTTTTTCCGTCTCCAGTGTTGTCTCCCTTTGTGATTTCTTTATTGTTTCTATTTCCATTTTTACATTCGGAATGGTTTTTGTTTACTTCCTTCCTGTTTACTACCTTTTGTTTACTTCCTGTTTGGTTGTGTTTTCCTGTAATTCTTTAAGGGATTTTTTGTGTCACCTCTTTAAGGACTTCTAGATGTTTACCTGTGTTCTCCTGTATTTCTTTAAGGGAGTTATTTATGTCCTTCTTACAGTCCTTTATCATCATCATGAGCAGTGACTTTAAATCAGAGTCTTACTTTTCTGGTGTGCTGGGGTATCTAGTCCTCAATCTGGTGGGAAAACTGGATGCTGTAGATGCCAAGTAGCCTTGGTTTCTGTTGCTTAAGTTCTTGCCCTTTCCTCTCGCCATCTGTTGTTTCTGGTGTTAGCTGGACTTGCTGTCTCTGCCTCTGGCTTGTCCTTCCTGCAAGCCTGTGTGTCAGTACTCCTGGGAGACCAGATCTCTCCTGGAAGAATTTGGGTACAGATAGCTGTAAAACAGGATCAGCTCCGGGCACAGATGGAAACTGGAATGTCCTGTCTCAGGTTGTTCCTTGGTTCCTTTGTCCTGAGGGCTTGGTGCAGGTCCCTCTGAGCAGAAGTTGTGGTCTTACCTGTGCTCACAGACATGTCCACACTCATGGGAGACATACTCTCTCCAGATGGTATTTGGGTGTGGAGTGTTTTGGCACAGGATCAGCTCCCAGTGCAGACAGAAACTGGAAAGCCACTTGTCTTTTTAATTACAATTAATCCAGTTGTTTCAAATGGTAGCAGGTAACACCCCAAATGGATGTTTTTAAACTATATGTAAACAATAAAATTAATATCATCAAATAAACCTATTAACATATACAAAAGAAATAAAAGGCAAATTTCTTTTAGTATCCTGTGAATAATACTTATGGGTATATGTGTGCTCTGCTTTATCATTTCAGCTGTTATTAAATTTGTAGATATACAATTATCACATTTTGTACAAAACTACATGGCACTTCCAGTAATATTTATATACCTGTATGAGACATGACCTTGGTATTGTCACTATTAGTGATTTTGTTGCATACATTTTTGATGAGGTAAAAATATAAGTCAATGCATAAAACTATCACTTCTGCTTTTCTATTTTCTGTGGTTGGAAATCCAAAATCTCTCACTGTTTATACAGCTACCAGAATGTATATCCTCTGTTGGAGGAGACAGAGCATTCTAGAACAGCATGAGCAGACTTTAGGAAAGTGCTAAAAAGCAGGCAATCCTGTTGTCTTCTGTTATGAAACTTAACAGTATGCTGCCTGTTTTCCTCAGGCCAAGGATGCCATTTGCACTATCTGGGCCGCCACATTTCCTCTGGCCAAATCCTGCCTTTTGTAGACTAGAGGCTTCTGGTGTGCTCAGTTAGTCTAACTGTATTGAACTGAATTGTTGTCATCTATTTGAAGCCAAAATATATTATGTGTCTGGCTATTATTTTTCTTTGTCATTCCACATCACTTGTGACCCTACATTTCAATATTGTGCAGCTATTTAGGACACAATCTGTCTATAAAGAGATACTGACTTGGTAATTTCATTGTAAGATTGAGCAAAGTTTAAAGCCATCTAATAAATTAATAGATAATAAGAATCTGAGGTCAAAATGAGTCATATCTATGCTAATTGTATAGTTCTTTTGAGTCAATTAACTTCATATTGAAGTGATTTCTATGGCCAAAATGATATGTCTCTTGTCTTGATTTTTGTGAGATGCCTGGACTGAATTTAACATAACATCGTGCACCATACTGAACTGACAAAACAAGGCCCTTTACATGGATACTCTCAAAGCAGGTAAATGGGGGCAAGTGCAGGAAGCAATGGTGAAAGAGTAGAGCAGTAGGTCTCAACCTCTGGCTTGTGATCCCTTTGCGGGATGTAAAAAGACCCTTTCTTAACGGTCACTTTAGACAGTCAAAAATCACAGATATTTACATTACAGTTCATAATTATAACAAAAGTACAGTTATGAAGTATCAAGAAAAATAATTTTATAATTGGAAGTCACCACAACTTATGGAATTGTATTAAAGGGTCACAGCATTAGGAAGGTTGAGAACCATTGGTCTAGGGGATCCATTTTGGGCTCTCATTTGCAACGTGAAAAGGAAAGGGTCATTAAGCAAGGTTTCAAATAATGACGAAGTTCTCCAAAGACCACTGCAGATGTTGAAGTTGATAACCATAATGAGACCCATTCAACTTTGTGAGCGCCTTTCTTTGATTATCCTGAGTTAACAAAATTAAACTAATGGATTACAATTGATTAATAGTCATCTGGAAATTTTTTTGCTAGAAAAGCAAAGAGATGTGGAAGACATGAAAGTTCCTCTATCACCCCACCTGACATGGTTTCTCAGACTTACCTACAAATGGAGATAAAAGAGAAGATTTTAATTGGCCCTAGGCTAATCTTTCTAAACATGATTGCCTAAGCAGTATCCATGAATTTTAATGAAATCAGAAATGTACCTAATATCAGGATTTATCGATAATTTGATGCCCACATGACAAGGAAGTAATTTTTTTCTGTGATTAAAAGCAACTTCCATCTGCTATTGCTTAAGAAGTATTGATACAAGGAAATACTAGTCTAAAGCTTAGCAGGAAAGAATTAATTTAATCTTCTAATTAGCTAGTAATGTAGATATTGTTCGTGTATCTGACTTACGTTTTATGATCCAGATTCCTCACCTCTCATTGTGCAGTAGAGTCCGGTAGCACAAGGAACTCTATTGCTTCAGCACTGATTTTCAGCTTCCAACCAACAATCTGACATCCTTCTAACATCTGCGATTGGGTGAACCAGCTGTGTAGAAAGACTGATTTGGAAAATGTGCCAATTGTCACATTGTTACTGCTTATAGCAGAAAACAGAAGACAAGTTTGACTTGAGATATTCCTCCAGAAACACTGTTTCTCATCCACATTGAAGTGGCTTTTGCTTCTGTTTTGCAGAATGTAATGCTTTGCCTCTACTATGAACAGTAAAAGATAGGTCAATAGCTAGCAGTATGCAAAACACAGCCTCAAGCACAGGAATTTCACTGTCCTTAATTTACAAACTTATGTCTTCCTATTGCCAGTCAGCTTTCCAACTCTGTTTCTCCCACTCTCAAAGGGAAATCAACTGTACAAATGCATAATGAAATACATCAAGTTCTAATGTCAGGTGGGATGGTAGAGTCAGACTGAGCTCAGCACCTAAACAGAGGTGCTGAGTTGCTAATAACTCACCATATGCTATCCATCTTGAGAGTCACTTTATTTCGACCTCTAATCCTTATCTTCCTTTCTGGGCTTGTAAACTACCTGAAGTCTGAATTATATCTTTAGATTTAACAATAATACATGATTCTATTAACATATTTATTATAAACTCACAAGTCATGTGAATGTGAACTGCTGGGGAATAGAGAGTGGTCAGTAAACACAGGCCCTGCAGACAATGTTACACAGACTTTGTTTCCAGTGTATATTTGTGTTAATGTGCATCTGTTAAATAAAGCACAAAAATTTTAAAAAAAATAGGTGAATATGTAGTGGTTATTCTGAGATGGCTGCTATCATAAGAAGATTTCAAATTAATCTTGATTTTTTTTTATAATGAACTATTCAGAAGGCTGAACTTCCCTAATTTTATAAGTAAGAAAATTCAGAAATAGGACATTTGGGTAATTTGCCCAAGATGAACTATCTTCAGTTTCTAACCATTAAGGGAAATGATGATATAGACTTAAAGCAGGAGCAATCTTGTTTCCTGTTCATTTAAAGGTCAGGAGGAAGGCCAATGGATTGTCAATACTTTAAGGTGACGAGATGAGTGGGCACGGGGTAGCCACACAACATAACCATGTGTCAAGTTATTTGGCCCTGGTAATCAGGGCAGAAATTAATTACAGATGGCACTGAAGGCTTTTGCTAGAGAAAGTAGAATTCCTATTCAGGGAGTCATTTTGAGGACAGTCTGTGGCATCTTAGGCACAAGCCCCAGGGCTTTCCTCTGTGTATAAAGAGAGCACATTACCTCTTTTGGATGATGTATGATTCTCTGAGGTACGTCTTGGATTCACTTTAGTATTTATGATATATAAGATAAATTCCATCATAAATTCATTCCTACCTTAGTGCCAGCCTTAACAACTACCAAACCAAGCCTTTATCCCTGCTCCACTCTATGGATTCTAAATGCAGGTTATTCTCATACAAAATACATGCCAAACAGTTGAATGCCACATATTGTATGCATAATTTCGTAGTACTAAGTAGGTGGAATGATGTTGATCTGTGGAAGTAGTAAAGAGATTTATTAGTAAATTTATAAGGGACATTAACTTACAGGTTCTAAAATATTTCAGTGAGGTCTAGTTCAAGCCCTTCCTATCTTTTCACTATAAATACCAAAATGAAAACCCTCACGTTTCCCTGAAAGCTCCTGTGTACATACATTCAACTATCAGTTTGTGTCAACCGTGACTCACAATTTCACACATTTCCCAGCTCCCACTGGAAATGGAATCATGGACTGCAACTGCAGCTGTAGATGAAGGATGCTCTTAGCTAGCAGTGTCATAGAGAATCCAGGTCTGGTGGTCTGGTGTGCGGTTTGAGGAAGGATTCAGAGTTATGTTGATGTAAGCATTGTGCCTCATGACCTGCTTCTATAAGAGACTGCTTTGGTGGCTTGAAAAGGCATGAAAAAAAATGTGTGTCTTCTTTTCTACAAAACAAGCCAAATATTAAATGCAGCCTCTTGCAATCAATAAATCAGTCCTATACTATTATCCAATTGCAGCTTGCCTACCAGGACACATGGAATCTTCTTTTAGCCTGTGCTTCATAAGACAAAATGACTGAATTGAGAATGTTGAAATCTCCAGGCATATACAAAAAATATATAAGTATAAAATGTTCCCACTAAAACTCAAATCACTCGTGGTCAAGCTACTAAAAATTAGTAAATCATATGAGATCACTCAGCTGTTAAGAGCACATGTTCTCATGTAAATTTCCTTTGAGATTTAGTTTTATTTTGCGAGTGTTTTGCTTTTCTTTACTATATGTGTACATGTAAAATGTCTGCAGAGATCAGAAAGGACATTGTTTACCTTAGGAACTGTAGTTATAGACTGTTGTTGTTAGCTGTTGTGTGAGTGGTGGAAAGTGAACTTGGCTTTTCTGGAAGACATGTAAACTTATCTCCTAAAACGTATCTCTTGCTGAGCTTCACTTTGCTGCTTTTGCCAAGGGCCTGGGTTTCGTCCTCAACCTCGTGTCAGGTAGATCCCAACAACCCGTAGCTAAAGTTCCGGGAAAATATAATTATCTCTTCTAGCCTCCATAAACACCTATGAGGATCCATGCTCATTCACATAAACACACACACACACAAATTAATAAAATGCATCTTAATATATAAATAAATCTAAAAAGTTCATATCAAAATCAAAATATATCATTGCAAATTAAACTATCCTTTCCACTTCTACAGTATACTTTATTTTTAAAAGTATCAAACAACAGAAACTGATTATAGATAGGCATACAGAGACTAGAAATTACACCACTACCAGGTCTGGAATATTTTGAAAACAGAGATACAAGCATTTGTGTTCAAAACAGGACCATGGGATACACAGGAAAATGTCAGAAACAAATGTAGTATTTTTTTTTCATTTTGTTATGTATAACAATCCCTATGAATCTCTTGAAGATTCAAGTATATTTTTCTCCTTTCCTCTATATCTGCCTCCAGTTTTTGAATATGAAGTTAGAAACCTGAAAATATTATTGAGAATTTATAAAATTATGTTATTAAAACACAAACAATGCTCCTTGTGCCACTTAGAAATGTTTATGAATGTCTGAAGAAATTGTCCAGTTAGTATGAATTTTAAGTGAAATGTTACTAGGAGCTACAGTACCCATTATTTTCCAAGTATTGTAAATGACCTGCATACCTACCAGAGCGTGTACCTCGCAGATTTCATTAGCTAGGCAGATGATAACTCTACACATCACTTCATGGTAAATTGCTATTGTAAAGTCTTCTTTTATTTCCAAAGCATGTTATTGCCTGGCTATCATATTTGCTAGTGGAAATTACCCTCAGTTGAAGCTCTACCCATGAACTACACAGCAGTAGCTCCAGATAAGACTGATTGGCAAGGTCATACTCACTTCTCTCTTGCCTGTTCCCATAAATGACAGTCTTAACATTAGACTCTGCTTGTCACTTTTGCTTCCTTCAAACAAGTAATCTCTCAAGGTTTATTCTTAAGCTTTGATTTTAACAGAATTACTTTCTTGACTTCTCAACTAATAAAACAATTCTACAGTTGAGGAATACAAAATATATTTACCTCGTGTTTAGACAGTCATGTTGGACAAACTTTATGCGTTTCATTTCTGACATTCCCTAGAACTAAAAAAAAAAATCTTAAATATATTTTGCTAAATG
>JADRCC010566941.1:0-11272 GCA_019843855.1 Hylomyscus alleni
TGTGGCTAGCTCAAGGTGATTTGGGTTCAAGTTCCCCTTAAGGGCCAGAGTCAAATGGCCAAGAGCCCAGCCTCCTGAGGGAAGTACAGACACTGACATGTCCTGGTGTTTGCATTTCCCTTGGAATGCAGAGGGAACTGAAGCCCAGGTTGCATTTGATGCAGCTGAGAAACTAGGAGTGCTGCTTCAGTGTGGTAATGACTATGCACTAGCAAAATGGAAGGAAGTTCTTGTGGAACTGTAACAGCATTAAAGATGTTGGAATCTTCTCATACAGAAGTGGGTTTGAGAAATACCAGGGCAAAACACAACAGAACTTTTTAGCATACAGTTAAGAAATGCTTGCTTAGATACTGTTCTCCATTTTTCCAGCTCAAGATGGAGCTGAGGCTGAAATCTAAACAGCCTCTAGGGATGGGAATCTAGAGGCCACATGAACTGCAGTATGGGTGCAAAAAGTTCCCTAGGTCTCACCTGAAAGAAGGAAGGAGTGACTTTGTGACTCTGAGCATAATTTAAAAGTCTCCTAGACTACTGGTACTTTCCGGCAGGTGCTGTTTTCTTCTAATAGATAAATGACCTTTTAAACAGAGTCTGTACACATTATGCCTGGGGGAAAATTGGAGATGTGACTATTACTCCACCCCAGGAGGAGAAATGAGACAAAGCACTGGTCTGTTCCATAGAGTCTATGGAGCTGGGGAAATGGTTCCTTTGTTTTCCCAGAGAACCTGAGTTTAATTCCCAGCACTCGATGCCGATTCACAACTGTCTGTAATTCCACTGTTGACACTTGGTTTAAGTGTTCTTTTCTGGTGTCTTTGGACACCAAGCATGCACATCGTGCACATACATACATACAAAAGACCCCTTTATTTTAAGTTTTTTTGTTTATAAACAAAGAATGGGGGCTGGACTGACTGCCCTTCTGAAGGTCCTGAGTTCAAATCCCAGCAACCACATGGTGGCTCACAACCATTGTAATGAGATCTGATGCCTTCTCCTGGGGTGTCTGAAGACAGCTACAATATACTTGCATATAATAAATATATTAACTAATAAAAAAAAAAGAATAGGTCTATGAGTTAGTTTGTTTTGTTTTCTTTGCAAAGTACTAGGTTATAGATTGAAGAATTCCTGAGTCAAAGCTTATCCATATTTTCAAATAAAGAAAAAGATTTTAGGAATCACACATGACCTTTTTTTCCCCCACAGAGTAGCTTGAGATAACTATTAATTTTTTTGTTTGCTTTGCTTTGAAATATTTAGTGAAAGGCCAGGAATATAACTCAGTGGCAGAACACCTGCAAAATATATATGAAGCTCTGGGGATTTTGTTTGTTTTTTGAGACTGTCTAATTGTATATCTTTGCCCTGTGTCTGCTTCCTGAGTCCTGGGTTTTGTGGGCACTACCGTTTTTGGCTGAATAATCTATATTTTTTTTATCTCCTCAAATTAACTATTTTAATCCCGATTCTATATAAATATTAGGAAAAAAAGGATCATGCTTGGGCTTTGAACATGTTTGATGTGAGAGGGTGAGAATAGGGGATGAATAATTTTTATTTAATGCATGTAGGAGGTGAGACTACCTTTTGTCTTTTACGGGTTTAACTTTTGTTCTGTGTAGTTTTGTTTTATTACAATTGATATTCTCTTTATCAGCCTAAATCTAGAACACCTCATCATGCCACTCCTCAGATCAGAGACAGAAACTTGGCTGTCCAGGAGCCAGCTAGTGCTCTGGAAGAGGCCCGGCTGAGGTAATGGTGCTCAGGGGTCCTGCTTGGGTAGGTAGGAGTGATGGAGTCTCTTCTTCCCATAAATTGGAGGTTGATTGAGCCAGTGCTATTGTACTTGCAGATGGGGGACAGTAGGACCAGCACTTAAACAGACCCTCTGGCTGATGAATGCACAGGAAGGACACACCTGGAGTGCTGTTGCCAGCATCTCTGGGATGGGAGGTGTTTCTATAGGTAGTGCCTCTTAGTTTCAGAGCCTTAAGTAAGAAATCTTTTAAAATGCAAAAACCTAAGTCCTTTCAGAGATCAAGACTTTTGGAAAGTAGTAGGTTTGAGTCTACCCAAGTGGTTCTGTTGTAGAAAGGGAAGTTGGGTGGGGCAGCATGGAGAGAGATGAGAAGTGAAACATTTCCTTTCATCATAGAGCTTCTATGTAGGAATACTAGAAGGCTCTTTTCCATTCTTTTGGGTAGACGGTGACAGACTTTAGCCTTTCTGTTCTTCCATCTACCACCAACTGTAGGTTGCACGTTTCTGCGGTGCCTGACTCTCTTCCCTGTCGAGAGCAGGAATTCCAAGACATCTACAGCTTTGTGGAAAGTAAACTTCTTGATGGGACTGGAGGGTGAGTAATGCTGAGTAGACAGGTGGGTTTAGTAAGAGCTCTACCTACCCAGGGTGCATTGGGAAGCAGAACCATTGCTAAGCCTAGGGGAGAAGACTTCTGCCTTTTGGAGGCTGCAGCCCAGTTGCTAAGTACAAGGTACCAGGTTTGTTCCCCAGCACTACACAAAATGTATATGGTGGTGAGTTAGAAGCAGGAAGATCAGGAGTTCAAAGTCATCCTTGGCTACATAGTGAGTTCCAGGCTTGCTTGGGCTATGTGGGATTTTTGTCTCAATTTTAAAAGGGGTGGGGGATGAACTTTGGGTAGTTAGTTTGCATTTTCATATACATACATATGTGTGTGTATGTATGTATGTATGTATGTATGTATGTATGTATGTATGTATATCTCCTTTCCTGTAGAATGAATGCCCTAACAGGTCTAACTGACCAATTTCCTATAGTAGTCTACACCACTCTTACTTTCATCTCAAGGGTCTTGCTCTTTCTTAACATGTGGATAGCATGGACCCATCCTATGTATATTGTTTTCTTGCTCTAGGTGTATGTACATTTCTGGGGTCCCTGGGACAGGGAAGACAGCCACTGTGCATGAGGTCATACGCTGTTTGCAGCAGGCAGCACGAACAAATGATGTTCCTCCCTTTCAATATGTTGAGGTTAATGGGATGAAGCTGACAGAACCCCACCAAGTCTATGTGCAGATTTTACAGGTAGGCTAAGTTGTTTGGGGTTTTGGGAGAAAACAGTTCCTTAGAAACACAGAAAAGGAAAGAATTAATTTTATGTGCACTTCACAAATTTATCCAGAGGTGGCAAGGGTGAGGCAGGCAGAATTTTTAGACTCAAAGATCTTGGTCTAGGAGGTTAGATACTGATTCATTACGTGCCAACATGGAAGGAGCCCTTAGCTCACAGATGGTGTGGAACATGTCTTGGAATTGGATGTAAACCTTGTTCTTTCATTCACTGTAATATCCCTCTTGGCTCAGGGACTAGAGTTAGAGGCAGAGTATAGGAAATGAGTAGCCTCCTCTTTTCAGAGACTCCACTTTAAGATCAGGGAGTGGAGTCATTACTATTTACTACAGCATTTGCTTTCCCTTGTGCAGAAACTGACAGGCCAGAAGGCAACCGCTAATCATGCAGCAGAACTGCTGGCGAAGCAATTCTGCAGCCAAGGGTCCCAGACGGAAACCACTGTGCTGCTTGTGGATGAGGTAAGGTCCAGGGGTACATGTCTGCCTCACTGCTGGGGAACTGGCAGGCAGCTCAGGGGAGGCAGGACACAGGACATAATGGGGGTCCCCAGTCTGTTTCTTGGATGGGAAACTGGAATCTGGGACGATTGCAGTGGTTCCCAACCTCCTGTGTACCCAGATACTGCTGGGGTACCACTGGGAGTTGGAAACTCAGTTCAAGCTTCCCCTGAGGGTATCTATGCACAGTGCAGGAATAAGGCTGAGCCCAGGACTGCAATGGAACCCGGTTTGGTTCCAAGTGAGTGTTAACAACAAAGGTCTCTGCTGTGGCAATCCTTGCTCGTCTAAAACGTTTTATTTGATGGTGGATGTGAATACATACACCTTACCGGAGTGTACCAGGCATTAAATACCTTTGCGGGAAGGAGTGCCCAGGAAGGAGAGCTCATTGGCTGAACAGTTGGGGCCTATCTAGATACCTCAGGACTCCAGGTTTTTATACTGTGTTGACTAATTGCTGTGGTCCTCTCAATGGGGTGTTGTTACCTGGTTACTGGTAGAGCTTGGCAGGGACCTGGCTCCACCCCTGTAGTTCTTAATTCTGATATTCCCTGGAGTCCGAGCCTGTTTGACCTTACCCAGTTCTTCTGTCTGGTGGTATTGTGTACTTGCCCCACTGTGAGGTGCCCCAGGAGTACAAGAGAAGGAATAGCTGCACAGATTCACTCTCCCGGGAGCAGATAGTATACAACAAAAGTCTTAGCTCCCTCTGTATCAACTGAAGCCTGTCCATTGATTCCCTTACTGATTAGAAAGTGCGATGTGGACAGGACATACACTAAGTCAGTAGTGCAGGCTATCTATTATGTGCCCTGGCTCTGTCTCTGAGTGACATTTTATGCATATTGTCTTTGGTAGCTTGACCTTCTTTGGACTCACAAACAAGATGTAATGTACAACCTCTTTGATTGGCCTACTCACAAAGGAGCCCAGTTGATAGTGTTGACCATTGCCAACACCATGGACCTTCCAGAGAGGATCATGATGAACCGTGTGTCTAGCCGACTGGTGAGTCCAGGGTATTCTGCCAAAATGAAAATACAAAGGACCAGGAAATAGGATTTCTCTATAATTATAATTTTTATGCTGGAATGAAAAACATTGATTGCCCTTTTCTATAAATACTGCACCTTGGCTTTCTGGTCTCACAAAGTACTGGAAGTTTAATTACTTTTTAAAAATAAAAAGTATTTAAGCCTGCCTCCTCTTAGGTACTTAGAATAAACCAGAGAGCCAGGCAGATTGTCTCTGCCTTCGTGGGCTTATGGTTTGTTTGTCAGGAAGCACCAGCATCAAACTGTGAAGTATATGGTAAGGGAAGGTGGGAGCTGTGCATTTCCTTAGAGTACTTCTGTCTCTTTGAAAAATTCTAAGAAAATAAAAGTTTATAATATAAAACAGAATAGTTTGGTCTCTGCTGTCCTGCAGGGTACCCAAGTCACCTAGGCAGCAGCTGAAAGGAGAAATGAGAAGAAATTAATGTTATGTGGGGCTTGGGGACCTGCAAGTGATTCCCCCCTCCAATCTGTCATCTTGACTCTTAGGGTCTCACCAGGATGTCGTTCCAGCCCTATTCTCACAGCCAACTGAGACAGATTTTAATGTCCCGACTGAAGCATTTAAAGGCCTTTGAGGATGATGCCATCCAGCTGGTAGCCAGGAAGGTATGTCATCTTCAGGAAGCTCCTTGATGTACCTTTCAGCCATGCAACAAGTCCCTACTGAGCACCCATTGTGTGTCCTGTGCTGTATTCTCTGAGTGAAGAAAACTTTAGGAAATACCTAAACTATAAAAAGTACCAAAGGGTTGTGAGGGGGTGGCACTTACCTTCAATCCCATGTCTGGCAATTCCAGGATTGAGTTTGAGCCTTTTCTGGTCTATATAGGAAGTTCTGGGTCAGCCAGGGCTAAATTTGTGAACTACCCTCTCAAGGGATGGATGAGGGTAGGTGGATAAAAATGAAGAAACAATTATGGAAGACTATTATATGATTCTTTAGAAGGCCACGTGGGTTATTGGTTTATGTACAAGCTGACCTTAATTGATACAAGGAACAAACTGTTTTGTGTAGTTAAAGAGATCCTTTAGATCCATGCTAGCCATGTAGGAAGGACCAAAACCCTGAAATAATGAGCTTCAACCTGAAATATAAGTTCAACCCTTAGAAACTGGTCAGTGTTAAGACTGGTTTATATAGAATGATCTAGTCTACAGACAAGCTATATACAGAACTGCTTTGCGTATTTTCTTGTTCTTGATGCTCTCCTTGGTTTTGTTTAGGCCTCAGCACAAGCTTGTGAATGCACACTGTTCCCCACTGAGGTCCTGTTTTTCAGGCTGAGGATGGTGCTAATGAGCAAATGTCTACATGACACCTCTGCCCATAGGATGAAGGGACCTAAGGAAAGGGAAGGCTACGATACTCATGTCACTTATTAGAAGAGTGACTTTGGTATACTCAAAACATTAAAAATTGCTGGTGAGATGGCTCAGCCATTAACAGTACTGGCTGCTCTTCCAGAGGTCCTGAGTTCAAGTCCTGAGTTCAAGTCATGTATCTCATGACCATCTGAAATCTGATGCCCTCTTATGGCATGTCAGTGTACACGTCGTAGAGGATTCATATATTAAATAAATCCCAAACTTTTTTTTAAATTGCTTATAATTCTACTTTACAGAGATGAGCATTTTATTTGCTTTAAAGGCATGCACCATCACACTTGGCTAAGATTAACTACTTTTAATGTCTTAACGTATTGTATACATATACTTTATAGTTTTCTTGCTTTATGTGCCATAATTTTGGAAGGAATGGATCCTTTTAGAGATAATTTGGTGTGGTCCAGTGACAGGTGAGTTTCTGGTTGCTAATGAGTACTGGGAATCTAAGAACTGAGAAAGGTCTTTGTAGGCCAAAAGGAATTAAAATTCAAGTGATCTGGGTAGGTATGGCAGGGACTTGCCATATATAAGCACTTGGGACAGTGAGAAGAGGGTTGCCAGGTCAAGGCCAGCTTGAGCTACATTGGGATATCCTATTAAAACTAACAAGTAAATGGCAGTAAAGCATTCAAGTGTTTTTCAAAGTGAGCTTGGGAAAAAGTGTGGAGTTCCTTGAGAAGGGCATGGACACCATAGAAGGAGCCGCAGTAGCTGTCGGCAGTGTGCACTGGGTTCATTCACCTGTCTCAGCCCAGGGCTGCCCCCAGATTTTGTCAAAGGCCAGGTTTGACACCACAAGGTAAATTGAGGAGGGCCCAGTGTGGAGTGGGTGATTGATCACCCAGCAGACTTATGTCTGAGTGAATAAACCTTGATTCGCTGGGACCAGCACTCCCTGTGAAGTGCACTAAATCATAAACTCTTTGAACTCTTTGTTTGGGGGCCAATGAGAAGGCAGAGAGAAAAGGGGAGGGGGAATTATACATATGTATATACATACACACACACATTAGTACACATTTACATGTTGGATGGATGGAGCAAAGCTCTAATAAGCAGGCTTCAACAATTTTATTTTTTTCTCATCCTTTTTTCTTGTGAAACTCAGACCTAGCTAACATTTCCCACCTATCTTTTCCCTACAAGTTTAACATAACTGCAAAGCAATAATATTTTATTTATGGGTCTCCCTGCTCTAGAGGCTCCTCAGCTGATTGAGTCCACAAGGGTAGTGGGACTAGAGACCCAAACAGAGTCTTCAGAAGCCCTGTGAAATGTATGGTGAATGACCACACTGGGACCACTTGTCAGGAGGAAGATCACCTTTATAAGCCTTCAGTCAGCCTTTAATCTCCCTAATGTTTTAGGGATGGAAGGTAGGGACATTCAGGATGAGCAAAGGTCATTGGCTTGGGGCTCAGAGTACCTGGAATGTTAGCATGGGGAAGCATTTCAGGAATCTCAGGTGCTGGCTGAATAGGTTTTGTTACAAGAAAAGTAATTGATCCTATAAACTAATTGAGGCTTTGTGACATTCCTCTGATAGAGGCAAGTGTGGGGGCTTAGAATTCCCCTGAGGTCAGAGGAGAAAATCTACTAATGAGGGAGTCTTCCATTATTAGCTGAGCCTCAGAAGGCTATCCAGCCAATGGCAGACTTCTATCTTAATTAGCAGAGTTTTCTGCATCATTGAGTAGCAAAGTTTAATCAAGCCAGTCCATAGTAGCAAGTTCTTTCCTATACTTAGCTGATGACAATGAATTTGCCAAGAAACAGATCATTATCTGTGCATCTTTTTTTGAAGTGTTGTTCAAATTAACTGTCTAATCATCTATTCTCTAGTCTTGTAATAGACTTATTTACTCTTTATTCATAACCCTGTTTTTTTTTTTCATTGTATACACTGCAACCTATGGCCATATCCCTAGATAATGAGATTCAGGAACTCAGACCCAACCCAAAGTGAATGTGTTCTTTGATAGAATGAATGTGTTCAAACTTGCCCCAAGCCTATTTTTTTTCCTAGTACTATTATGTGCTCATAATGCATGAAAGCTCACTTTACTCCTTTTCTAACCTATGTAACCCTCACTATTCTATAAAGTTAATTCTAACTTTATTCTCTTTTGGCAAAACAACTTAAACTATCTCATTAAACTTCCTATCAACTACTTTAACTTCCAAAAACTATTTAAATCAAATCAGGAGTTCCATAAATTCATTAATTAATCCAAACGGTATTATTTTATGAAAATTCATCTTCATATTGATCTACAGGAAAATTGCCCAACAGAGTGGAGGGTCTTCCCATGCCCAGTCAGACAATGCTAATACATGTATGAGGAATATAGCAATGACAAACACGGGAAGGCATATCCGCATCAAGAAGCAATCCTGTGCCTTTCCATTGGAGTTATGCAAAATAGTAGGCTGTCTCCAGGAAGCTCACTTGCCACTGCAGCTCCTCCTGCATAGTGTCTGGCAAAATTTAACTTCTTTCCCTTCCCAATCTTGACTTTTAATTCTTTTAGGCATTGATCGGGCTGCCCTCTCAAATACTGAGGGAGTTTACCTCCAAATATGCTCTTCCTCTAGTGGCTGGTAACTGCTTCTAAGGACACACAGAATAAGAACCCCTGTGCTTTGTTTGTCTCTACGTAGCCTTTGCTACCTGGGACTCACTATATAGACCAGACTGGCCTTGAATTCATAGATTTACCTGCTTCTTTATCACCATTCCCTACCACACTTCTGATTAGGGCTTTAGATTCCCTAGAAGCTGGGCCTATGGGTGTTCATGGACCACAGTGTGGATACTGAGAAAAGAACCAACAAGTTCTCATAACAATAAGCATCTTTTCCATTTCCTTCTCAAAAATAAACAACAAAACCCCACTTACTTCTTGAATAATAAAACGGGTTTCTACCATTTCCACTAGTGTTATCTATAGAATCATGCATGGGACAGCGGTTTGGGAATGGAGTAATTGTATTCCAGACATGAATAGTGATTTATTCCAGGCTTTCACAAGGTCCCCAGGCTGTTCTTAACTTTGGCATAAGACCATTCTCAGCAACCTGTAACCTTTAGGACTTCCTATGCCCACCCCAGTCTGAATGGAGAGTTATATTTATTAATTATAGCTTTAGGCCTAGCTTACTCTCGTTCCCGATTAGCTTTTTAAACTTATTAGCCTATTTATTAATCTGTATTTTGCTATGTGGCTCATTAGTTAACTCTCCTTCAGTTCTGCCTATTGCTTCTGCATCTGGCTGCTGAACACCCCACCCCCACCCCATCTCTGCCAGAAGTCCTACCTATTCTCTTCTCCTTTGCTATAGGCCATCAGCTTTTTACTAAACCAATCAGAAGATAAGAAAGGGGGCGTCTATAAAATTTGATGTAGCCATATGAATAACAATACCAAAGTCTGTCTGCACTGTGTCTTTTGGCACAGAAATCAGCATTTGAATATACAAAGACAATCTTTACACAGCACGCAAAGATCACCCCAACGAGAGCCAGTGGTTATTTACCTGAGATGGCAAGTGGACATTAGAAATAAAATGTTCCTTCTTGTAGGTAGCAGCACTCTCTGGAGATGCCCGGCGCTGCCTGGACATCTGTAGGCGTGCCACAGAGATCTGCGAGCTTTCCCATCTACGTGGTGACTCTCTAAGCCTGGTGACTGTGGCCCACTTAATGGAAGCTATAGATGAAATGTTCTCCTCATCCTATATTACTGCCATCAAGTAAGATATATGCTCTGCTGCCCGCACTTCTGGGAGGATCTAAGGAGAGGTCCCAGGTTAGGGGCTTTAGCAATTGGCTTATTTATCAGATTTAACTCATTCTATTCACATTTAGTTAGTTAGAGAAAGTTCTTAAGGGCAATTGAGAAGGCAAAACAATCCTTGGGTAAAGGTTGAATGCTTATAACTTTTATTGGGGCATTTATTGAGTACAAATACAGGTTGGGTTGGTTTGTTTGTTTTCGGACCTCTGCTCGCTTGGGTCAACTTCACTCGCTCAGTCCCTGCTTTCTCTGGCCCAAAGATTTATTTATCATTATATATAAGTACACTGTAGCTCATTATGGATGGTTGTGAGCCACTATGTGGTTGCTGGGGTTTGAACTCAGGACCTTTGGAAGAGCAGTCAGTGTGCCCAAACCCATCAGCCCAGGTTTGGTTTTTCATGCCTGTAATCCCAGCACTTAGGAGGCTAAGGCAGGAGGATTGCCACAAGCTTAAAGACCAGCCCAAGTGACATAGTGATAGTTCTAGGAAAGTCTGAGCTACACAAGGAGACTCAATAAAGAAAGGAACGACAAATCGGCAGGAAGATGGTAGTTGAAAGCACTTACTGCTCTTTATAGAAGACTCTAATTTAACTCCAGACATTGACATGTCTGCTCACAGCTGCCTGTAACTTCAGTTCTGGGGATCTAGCACCCTGTTCTGTCCTGCATGCACACAAAATAATTTTCTTTTTTTTTTTTTTAAAGATTTATTTATTTATTATATGTAGCTGTCTTCAGACACACCAGAAGAGGGCGTCAGATCTCATTACAGATGGTTGTGAGCCACCGTGTGGTTGCAGGGATTTGAACTCATGACCTTCCGAAGAGCAGTCGGTGCTCTTCCCCACTGAGCCATCTCACCAGCCCCAAATATTTTCTTTTAAAGGATACATGAACAAGAAGCAGTTATGTTACTTACTGAGGCATGCTCTACTCCCAAAATTAATAAATAGGGTTTTTTGTTTTTATTTATTTCCATTCATTCTTTTATTCATTTCGTTCATTTATTTTGAGATGCAGGCATAATTTTAGAAGTAGTTCCAGTGTTCCCCCATTTCCAAGGAGCATTTTCTGTGTCACCTGGATACTCTGTCAGGTGATACAGAAAATATTTCCCGATATTTCTCTCCTCCTTGCGGCCAGTGGTGCATGCAGCCTCTAGAATTCACATCTTTTGTCTTCCTTTAAGAAACTCTTCTGTCCTGGAACAGAGCTTCCTGAGAGCCATTATTGCAGAATTCCGTCGATCAGGACTGGAGGAGGCAACGTTGCAGCAGGTAATTGGTTAAAAGCTGGATTTTTTTTCTGATCCTTCTAGATATGGGTGGGTCCAGAGTTCTTAGAATAGGGGAAAAGTTAACAGGGGCTCAAGTTATTCTTCAGTAACTAGAAT
>JADRCC010566943.1:0-16932 GCA_019843855.1 Hylomyscus alleni
TAGCAGGGCTAAGCCTCAGGCAGGGCAAGCTCAAATGCAAAGTAATCTGTGAACATGGTAACAAAACAAAGCATCTGGGATTAGGAGTTGGGAGGAATATTTCTAGAACAGTGTCAAGCTGGCATCTCAGCTTCTCGCCCTGGATCACCTTGGGGAAGGCATGGTAAAATTTTCTCATACGTTATTTGAGCTAACTTAATTGTATTTCTGTTTCAGGCTCTTAACAAATACTCACTGATAATGAGACTTGTAGTTTGATCTTTGGAGGTTATATAATGCTCTCCCATCTTGGTGACTCAAAGACATTTTTTAAAATAAAACCTGATAGGGAGGGCCACTACTAGACAGGCCTAGTGTGAAGATGTTCATCTCCACTAAAGAGGCTGAGGTAGAGAGAATTCAAGCTCAAAACCAGTCTGAGTAACTTAATGAGACCTCTCAAAATGAAATTAAAGAAATTACAATGGCTGGCTCAATGGTCCAGGGCTTGCTCAGCCTGGGTCTATAAGTCCCCGAGTTCCAGAAATGAGGGAGGGGGAAGAGAGGAAAAGAGAAAGGAGAGGGAACAAACTGCCAATAAAGAAGATTCTGTGGGCACCACAGGCCTGAGAGCCTCTTCTAAGATCTCAGGAGGGGATTCCCACATCACTTGTTTTCTCCCATTAAATGGAGACATTGCCGTTGTTTTGTAGACCATGCTGTAAATGGTAAAATGTTAATAATAATTATTAATATTTGAAAGTAATCATAGCAAGCACTTTTATGTTTGTCATGTCCCAGCCCCCATCCTAAGCTCCTTATATTCCCAGCTTGGATTATTTGAACCACAACCCAAGGTGGGCACTGTTTTCATTCACCCCTCTCTGCAAACAAACAGACCAGGCCTAGGAAAGTAGGTTCTCCAAGGCTACTCTGCTTGGATGACAATCCCAAGCTGTTTCTGGAATCTCCGCTCGTAACTCTTGAACAAATTCTCTCACTCCCTGCCATCCCACCCAAGACAATTCAGACTCAGGGTGAATGTTTGCAGTGATTCGAACATGGAGCCAAGAATACTATGTTGGAGATACAGACCTTACTTACTTGAAGTCTGGAGGAGGAGTCTTTGTGAATATGATAAACTAGTTAAAAACTGAATATCTCTCTCTCTCTCTTTTTTTTACATATATGTGTGTGTGTGTGTATCCATATACATAGATTCATATTCCAGTGATCTATATTTGTAAATACTCAACACTGAGCTAAGAGAAGTCAGTTGTATCTTAAATTTAAGATCAGTTAATGCACATTTAGTTAGAGCCTGGGTTAATCTGACATGAAGATGTTAAAACACGGCCATTTTCTCTCTGGTGACATTCTAAGGTGGGACCAGGCAGGAGGCACAAGCTGCTGAAACGGCAGAGCAACTGGGCCAAGGTCCTTTCTACCTCCATCTATAACTAGGAAGGACAGCTGACCCACAGCCCTCTGCACACAGGGATTACCAGGGGAGAGCTGATCTCCCAGGAGTGCTGACACAGGCTTACAGGCCCACAGGAGGAGCAAGCTCCAGCCAGAGACAGCAAGAACATCTAACACCAGAGATTAACGGCTGGCAAAAGGCAAATGCAAGAATCTTACCAACAGAAACCAACACTACTTGGCATCATCAGAACCCAGTACTCCCACCACAGCAAGTCCTGGATTCCCCAACACACTGGAAAAGCAAGATTTGGATCTAAAATCATATCTCATGATGGTGATAGAGGAATTTAAAAGGATATAAATAACTCCCTTAAAGAAATACAGGAGAACACATGTAAACAGGTACAAGCCCTTAGACAGGAAACACAAAAATCCCTTAAAGAATTACAGGAGAACATAGGTAAACAGCTAGAGGCCCTTAAAGAGGAATCACAAAAATCCCTTAAAGAATTGTAGGAAAACACAACCAAACAGGTGAAAGAATTGAACAAAACCATCCAGGATCTAAAAATGGAAGTAGAAACAATTAAAAAATCACAAAGAAAGACAACTCTGGAGATAGAAAACCTAGGAAAGAAGTCAGGAGCCATAGATGCAAATATTACCAACAGAATACAGGACATAGAAGAGGGCAGAAGATACCATGGAAAACATTGACACAACAGTCAAAGAAAATGCAAAAAGCAAAAAGCTCCTAACACAAAACATCCAGGAAATCCAGGACACAATGAGAAGACCAAACCTAAGGATAATAGGTATAGAAGAGAGTGAAGACTTCCAACTTAAAGGGCTAGTAAAAATCTTCAACAAAATTATAGAAGAAAAGTTCCCTAACTTAAAAAAAGAGATGCCCATGAACATACAAGAAGCCTACAGAACGCCAAATAGTTTGGACCAGAAAAGAAATTCCTTCTGCCACATAATAATCAAAACACCAAATGCACAAAACAAAGAAAGAATATTAAAAGCAGTAAGGAAAAAAAGTCAAGTAGCATATAAAGTCAGACCTATCAGAATTACAAAAGACTTCTCACCAGAGACTATGAAAGCCAGAAGATCCTGGGCTGATGTCATATAGACACTAAGAGAACACAAATGCCACCCAAGATACTAAACCCAGCAAAACTCTCACTTACCATAGATGGAGAAACCAAGATATTCCATGACAAAACCAAATTTACACAATATATTTCCACAAATTCAGCTCTACAAAGGATAATAGATGGAAAACTTCAACATAAGGAGCAAAACTACACCCTAGAAGAAGCAAGAAAGTAATCATCCAACAAAACTAAAAGAAGATAGACACATGAACAGAATTCCAACTCTAACTACAAAAATAACAAGAAACAATAATTACTTTTCCTTAATAGCTATTAATATCAGTGGACTGAATTCCCCCAATAAAAAGACATAGACTATCAGACTGGGTACAAAACAGGACCCAATATTTTGTTGTATACAGGAAACCCACCTGAGTGACAAAGACAGACACTACCTCAGAATAAAAGGCTGGAAAACAATTTTCCAAGCAAATGGTCCCAAGAAATAAGCTGGAGTAGTCGTTCTAGTATCGAATAAAATCGACTTTCAACCTAAAGTGATCAAAAAAGATAAGGAGGAATACTTCATACTCATCAAAGATATGATCTACAAAGAAGAAGTTTCAATTCTGAACCTCTATACTCCATAGATGCAAGGGCATCTACATTCATAAAAGAAACTTTACTAAAGCAGAGAACACATTGCACCGCACACAATAATAGTGGGAGACTTCAACACTCCACTCTCTGCAATGAAAACAGAAACTAAACAAAGACACAGTGAGAGTAACAGAAGTTATGAAACAGATGGATTTAACAGGTATCTATAAAACTTTTTATCCTAAAACAAAAGGATATACTTTCTTCTCAGCACCTCATGGTACCTTCTCCAAAACTGACCATACAATCGGTCACAAATCAGGCCTCAAGAGATACAAGAAGATTAAAATAATTCCTTGCATCCTATCAGATCACCATGGACTAAGGCTGCTCCTCAATAACAACATAAACAGTAGAGAGCCCACATACACGTGGAAGCTTAACAACACTCTACTCTATGATAACTTGGTCAAGGAAGAAATAAAGAAAGAAATTAAAGACTTTTTAGAGCTTAATGGAAATGAAGCCACAACATATGCAAACTTATGGGACACAATGAAAGCAGTCATAAGTGGATAGCTCATAGCCCTGAGTGCCTCCAAAAAGAAACTGGAGAGAGCATACACCAGCAATTTGACAGCACATCTGAAAGCTCTAGTACAAAAAGAAGCAAATTCACCCAAGAGAAGTCGACGGCAGCAAATATTCAATCTTCGGGCTGAAATCAACCAAATGGAAACAAAAAGAACTATACAAAGAATCAACAAAACCAGGAGCTGATTCTTTGAGAAAATCAACAAAATAGATAAATTAGAGGGACTAGAGATGGTATGCTAATTAACAAAATCAGAAATGAAAAGGGAGACATAACAAGAGAAACTGAGGAAATCCAAAAAATCATGAGATCTACTACAAAAGCCTATACTCAACAAAACTGGAAAACCTGGATGAAATGGACAATTTTCCAGACAGATACTAGGTAACAAAGTAAAATCAAGATCAGATCAATGATCTAAACAGTCCCATATCCCCTAAAGAAATAGAAACAGTCATTAAGAGTCTCCCAACCAAAAAAAGCCCAGGACCAGATGGGGTTAGTGCAGACTTTTATCAGACCTTCAAAGAAGACCTAATACCAACACTCCTCAAACTATTTCACAAAATAGAAATAGAAGGTACTTTACCCAATTCATTCTATAGAGCCACAATTACTCCAATACCTAAACCACACAAAGACCTAACAAAGAAAGAAAACTTCAGACCAATTTCCCTTATGAATATCAATGCAAAAATACTCAATAAAATTCTTGCAAACCGAATCCAAGAACACATCAAAATGATCATTCATCATGATCAAGTAGGCTTCATCTCAGGGAGGCAGGGATGGTTCAATATATGGAAATCCATCAACGTAATTCACTATATAAACAAACTCAAAGAAAAAAAAACCCGTATGATCATCTCATTAGATGTGGAGAAAGCATTTGACAAAATCCAATATCCCTTCATGATAATAGTCTTGGAAAGATCAGGAATTCAAAGCCCATACCCAAACATAGTAAAAGCAATATACAGCAAGCCAATAGCCAACATCAAACTAAACAGAGAGAAACTTGAAGCAATCCCACTAAAATTGGGGACTAGACAAGGCTGCCCACTCTCTCCCTACCTATTCAATATTGTACTTGAAGTCCTAGCCAGAACAATTTGACAACAAAAGGAGATCAAAGGGATACGAATTAGAAAGGAAGAAGTCAAATTGTCACTATTTGCCGATGATATGATAGTATACTTAAGTGACCCCAAAAATTCCACCAGAGAGCTCCTAAACCTGATAAACAACTTTAGCAAAGTAGCTGGATATAAAATTAACTCAAACAAATCAGTGGCCTTTCTCTACACAAAGGATAAACAGGCAGAGAAAGAAATTAGGGAAACAACACCCTTCACAATAGTCACAAATAATATAAAATACCTTGGTGTGACTCTAACTAAGCAAGTAAAAGATCTGTATGACAAGAATGTCAAGTCTCTGAAGAATATCTCAGAAGATGGAAAGATCTCCCATGTTCGTGGATTGGCAGGATTAATATAGTAAAAATGGCCTTCTTGCCAAAGCAATCTACAGATTCAATGCAATCTCCATCAAAACTCTAACTCAATTCTTCACAGACTTGGAAAGAACAATCTGCAAATTCATCTGAAATAACAAAAAGCCTAGAATAGCAAAAATTATCCTCAACAATAAAAGGAACTCTGGTAGAATCACCATCCCTGACCTTAAGCTGTTCTACAGAGCAATTGTGATAAAAACTGCATGGTATTGGTACAGTGACAAGCACTGTACAAATGGAATAGGTGGATCAATGGAATAGAATTGAAGACCCAGAAATGAATCCAGACACCTATGATCACTTGATCTTTTACAAAGGAGCTAAAACCATGCAGTGGAAAAAAGAAAGCATTTTCAACAAATGGTGCTGGCTCAACTGGCTGTTAGCATGTAGAAGAATGCAAATTGATCCATTCCTATCTCCTTGTACAAAGCTCAAGACCAAGTGGATCAGGGACTTCCACATCAAACAAGATACACTGAAACTAATAGAAAAGAAAGTAGGGAAGAGCTTTGGGCACATGGGCACAGGGGAAAATTTCCTGAACAAACACCAATAACTTATGCTCTAAGATCAAGAATTGATAAATGAGACCTCATAAAATTGCAAAGCTTCTGTAAGGCAAAGGACACTGTCAATAGGAAAAAATGACAACCAACAGATTGGGAAAAGATCTTTACCAATCCTATATCCAATAGAGAGTTAGTATCCAATATATACAAAGAACTCAAGAAGTTAGACTCCAGAGAACTAAATAACCATATTTAAAAATGGGGTACAGAGTTAAAGAAAGAATTCTCAACTAAGGAATACCGAATGCCTGAGAAGCACCTAAAGAAATGTTCAACATCCTTAGTCATCAGGGAAATGCAAATCAAAACAACCCTGAGATTCCACCTCATACCAGTGAGAATGACTAAGATCAAAAACTCAGGTGACAACAGATACTGATGAGGTTGTGGAGAAAGAGGAACACTCCTTCATTGCTGGTGGGATTGCAAGCTGGTACAACCACTCTAGAAATCAGCTTGGTGGTTCCTCAGGAAATTGGACCTAGTACTACCAGAGGACCAAGCTATGCCACTCCTGGGCATATACCCAGAAGATGCTCCAACATGTAATAAGAACACATGCTCCACTATGATCATAGCAGCTTTATTTATAATAGCCAGAAACTGGAAACAACCCAGATGTCCCTCAACAGAGGAATGGATACAGAAAATGTGGTACATTTACACAATGGAATACTACTCAGCTATTAAAAACAATGAATCTATGAAATTCTTAGAGAGACAGATGGACCAGGAGAATATCATCCTGAGTGAGGTAACCCAATCACAAAAGAACACACATGATATGTACTCACTGATAAGTGGATATTAGCCCAGAAGCTCAGAATACCCAAGATACAATCTACAAACCACAAAAAACTCAAGAAGAAGGAAGATCAAAGTGTGGATACTTCATTCCTTCTTAGAAGGGGGAACAAAATACCCATGGAAGAAGTTGCAGAGACAAACTATGGAGCAGAGACTGAAGGAAGGACAATCCAGAGACTGCTCCACCTGGGACTCCTTCCCATATTCAATCACCAAACCCAGACATTGTTGTGGATGCCAGCAAGTGCTGGCTGACAGGAGCTTAATATAGCTGTCTCCTGAGAGGCTCTGCCAGTGCTAGACTAATACAGAAGTAGAGGTTCACAGCCATCCGTTGGACTGAACACTAGGTCCCCAATGAAGGAGCTAGAGAAAGGACCCAAGGAGCTGAAGGGTTTATAGACCCTTAGAACTAATAACAATATGAACTAACTAGTAACCTCAGAGCTCCCAGGGACTAAACCACCAACCAAAGAGTACACGTGGTGGGACTCATGGATCCAGCTGCATATGTATCCGAGGATGTCCTAGTCGGTCATCAATGGGAGGAGAGGCCCTTGGTCCTGTGAAGGTTCTATGTCCCAGTGTAGGGGAATGACAGGGTCAGTAAGAGGGAGAGAGTAGGTTGATAAGCGGGGGTAGGGAACACGGTTTTTGTTTTTTTTGTTTGTTTGTTTGTTTGTTTTTTCCTGGAGGGGAAACCTGGAAAGGAGATATCATTTGAAATGTAAATAAAGAAAAATGTCTAAAAAAAATGTTAAAACACAGTCATCTAAGAGACAATTTCTGTCTTTTAGCATCATCCAGATATACTTTGGTCAGGTCTGGAGGAAGGCTCTGCTTGTCTGTCATGTGGTCTGCACTGCTGGGCTCAAGTGGCTACTACCAACACCATCACCGTCTCCAGGAGTGGGCATGCAAAAAACAAACACCAATGCATAGCCAATGCATAGCCAATGCATAGCCAATGGCGCTGAGAACTAGACCTGGTCTTGGTGGTCTTGATTCTGCTCACAGCCTATTGGGACAGTTGCGTAGCCACACCTTATACCAATGTGGCTGGGCAATGCGCTTTCCAGCTGGAAGGCTGAGCCCATGTTAAGCCAAAAAGGTTTGAGGAGACAGCATAAGAGTTTTGTCTTCTGAACTCATAATAATAAGATCCATCCACCCTCTTTGGTTCTGTGAAGAACAGATTAAGATTAGAATGAAAGTCAATTGGAAAATACCCAGACAAATAGAAATGAAAACGGCACAGCCAAGTGTAAGGCTTAGGAGCTCCTTCTTCCTTGGAGACCGTAAGTGGAGACTAGCTTTGACTGTATGTTGCAGTCGGGGCTCTTGTCTGTTGTCGGGTGCCTCCTCTCTGACTCCAGAATTGCTGGCCCCACTACCCAGGCCTCTCTAGCCATGTGGATGGATGGAGGGGGACATATCAGACAGCCCCAGAAGAAAGCACTGGAACTTGACATGGGTTCTGGTCAGCTTGGAGTGAAGTCTCCATCCCTCTCCTTTCATGTCCTCAGTACAGATCTCTCATCCTGTGGGCACTTCTTATCCCATGCTCCTTCACTCCCTAATCAAATGTTTCCATCATCAGATATGCCACTTTCCCCCTATTTCTTTTCCATGGTTTCTTGCAATCTTTTGCTCAGTCTTTCTATACCTCATCCATTCTTTCTACTTATTGACTCCTCCATTATCGACTTTCCCATGGCTAGAGTTGCTGTGATTAATTTTATTAATATTCCTTTCCATTTCCTCATTTCCTTGCCCATAAAATGAACGTCTCTAATTACCCATGTAATATTTTCTCCTGCTCCACTTTGTTCCCCATCTCATTCGTTACCTTCCTGATGCCTTGCCCATCCCTCATTTCTGTCTACCTCTTACTCTGCACACGGTAGGTTACTGGGCTCCTGTTCTTTGATCCCTGCTTTTAATCCTCTTGTGCTCTTTGATGTACTCTGCATTTATCTTTTCTGTACCCATAGTATGGAACATGAATTCATTCATTTCACAACTGCATCTTCCATTCTGTTATCCACCCTAAGAGTAGAATTGTCCAGTAATGCTGCAAGCTAATTTTTTTTTTCAAAGAATTGAGTCAAATTTTACTTATCCAAAGAAATATTGTGTTTCAAGAGAAGTAACCTAGATAAGTCTAAGCTCTCATTCCCAGACACTGGTCAAAATATTTGGACAGTATCAAATAGAAAATGTCTTCAGAGATCAGTGTGTGTGTGCACATGTTCTTGAGTTCACATTTGCACTTATGCACAAGAGTTTATTATAGAGTAAAATAGAGAATTTTCAAGGGTTATGAAATAGAGCATTTTTAAGGGTTATGAGTGGACAGTGGCTAAAGGGACCATCATGGCAACCTACTGTTTAAGCAGACCTTATATTACTTCTAAAGTCACCAGAACAGATAGCTTTTCCTGAGAGATAGTTTCGTGACCAGATTATAGGCCCACTAGGCTTGAATTTTCCAGAAGGAAATAAATGGGAACTTTTGGCTCTTAACTAGAAAGTCTCCAACTAGATAGTAAACTTCTGAGGATTAGAGCCATACTGTGTATGACATTCCAGGCAGTTCCAAATAATATGTCTCCATTGATGGCCAGAGATGTGACTCAGATCCCATTCATTTTACCAGTAACCAGAGCCCTGTAGTTTCAGTGTTTAGTTCTACTCACAACTGAATATGGGGCAAGGTTCATTCTCAATGACCTTCAAACCTATTAATATCTAGCTAATATCAAGAGTTGATGTCTTAAAATGATCAAGTGACTCTGGTTACTTATACCTGAGATGGAATGCAGACAGACTTAAGGTCCCCACTGTTGCTGACTTTCAGCCTTGAGAACAAACCAAGGAAACCAAGACACATGATGTTAGATAGCCACAGGACTGTCTAAGAGTGGGTGGATTCTAAGTGAGAGAAGAGAGAATGAAGACTGCAGTTAGACATAGAAAGCCCCAAAGAGCTGAGCAGTGGTGGAACATGCCTTTAATCCCAGCACTTGGGAGGCAGAGGCAGGCAATTTCTGAGTTCAAGGCCAGCCTGGTCTACAGAGTGAGTTCCAGGACAGCCAGGGCTATACAGAGAAACCTTGTCTCAAAAAGCCTAAAAAAAATATTTAAAAAAAAAAAAATAAAATCCCCAAAGGATGATAGGATCACTACCAAGATTATAATAGGTCTAAGTAATTTCATCACAAAAATCTCAAGATTCAGTTACAAAGCTCTTTTGATAAATATCCCATGGATCATAGATTTGACCCAGAGTCTGGATGAGAACTCTGAGCGTTGCACAGTGGTGTTCAGTAACATACAATTTAAAAGGTCTGTTGAGTTGTGGTAACCCTTCAAGTTGAAGTCTTGAACAAAGGGATTTCTAATTTATCAAAAGCTTTCTGTTCTTGTTCCCAAGGAAGGACAATTTGGTCATTAAGGCTCATTAAGGACTTACATAAGGCTTACCCATAGGCCATACACAGAAATTCATATCCAACAGTAACCTGTTAGCTTTCCAAAGGTTTAAGACATTTTCTAGTGCTGGGAATTGCAAGGACCTACATGGCGTGAATAGAATCAAAATAAAGAGCTATGGGTCCTAGAGTTAAGGTGAATCTGGACATAATTGTTTTCAGGATAATAATTTGGTCTTGGGATTAGAGACTCAATGTTCTCTGACAGCTGGGAAATCCAAAGCTCATAGTGAGTAGTTAGGAGTTTCTTTCTTTTTTGTTTCTTTCTTTCTTTTTTCTTTTTGGATGGATAGATATTAATGTAAGATGTCATCAATATGATCTATGTCCTTTTTTATTAGATATTTTCTTTATTTACATTTCAAATGTTTTCCCCTTTCTAAGTCTTTCCTTTGGAAACCTCCTGTCCCATCCCCCCTTCCTCTGCCTCTATGAGGGTGCTCCCCCACCCACCAACCCACTCCTGTCCTCCCACCCTGGCCTTCCCCTACATTGGGGCATTGAACACCCTCAGGCCCAAAGGCATCTCCTCCCACTGGTGCCAACAAGGCCATCCTCTGCCACATATGCAGCTGGAACCATGGGTCCCTCCATGATCCCTCTCTGGTCCCCAGAAGCTCTAGAGGTCTGGCCAGCTGACACTGTTGCTTCCTCCATGGGGCTGCAAGCCCTCTCAGCAGTTAGGAGCTTTCTTTAAGGACGATAATGGAGTAGGAGATGATCTGTGTGTTCTAAGACCATTATATCATGTACAGTTAAGCATCCCAAATTACTATGTAGGGTCTTATGAAATATTGAGCTGTCTCTAAAGGCCTGCCTAATAAAGGCACATGTGAGTTGTCTCGTCAAAACTTGTACATAAGTCCATTAAAAAGTAAAATGAAATTGAGACTCAGGTGCTGAAAGGCTACGAAAGAAGTTTCCTTTAAAATCTAGGATGTTGGGGAAAGGGGAAAGTAGGTGTAGGCTTTGACTGGGGAAGGGAAGAGAAGGTAATACGGGGGGAGGGGAAGAAGGGGAGTGACTAACCCTAATGATGTTTGAAAGAGCCATAGGGAAACATTATTTTATGTTCATTTAAAATGCATATACAATATATACATGTGCATCTATTGTATACATACATTTATATATTATATATCATGAACCATAGGGGAGATCCACCCTCTGCCACCTTCCTAAGCAAGTATAATTCCTAACTATAATGTAAATATCTGTCATTATACTCACAGATAAGTGTAGTCCTCATCTCTCATCAAAGAGGCTTCTTCTTTTTGCAGCAGATAGAGACCATAAAATTCACAAAATGCAGAGAACAGTAGACCATGGGCTACCCAACCCCAGCTGATACGTCTATAACCAAACCCCTACACCTAAGAAGAGGGGGCAGAATGTAAGAGCCAGGGGACCAGTCAGCTGCAAGGCTGTGTCTTCTAGATATGACACCCACGAACTCTCAAGACCTGCATAAGGACAACACCAGTCAACATGACATGCAAACCTAAATGGAGGAAATCCCACAAGGGATGAAGAGCTACAGGCAATGAATGGCTGTAGAGAAGGGAGATACAGTTATCTCCAGGAATGAGCCCTCCAGAAGGTTATTCAATCACAAGTGGTCAGCCCTAGGCACATACAAGCAGCACTAACCTCAGCAGGTTATATATACATACATACATACATACATACATACATACATACATATATTTACGTGTGTGTATGTGTTTCTTTGTATGTATGTATGTATATATGTATGTATACAAACAATGATAACTGAAGAAGAAATCAGTAATTAGAAAGGGAGTGAAGGATACACAAGAGGTAGGTGTAAATGATATAAATACTGTATGAAATTCTGGGAAAAAAATTACCAAAACCAAACAACATGATAGTGTATATTTGTTTTATTCTCCACACAACAAATAAATAAATAAATAAAATAGAAAAAAATATTTTTTGAAATGGAAACTAAATTATCTAGGGCATAAAACACTGGGTATTCAGGACAATTGGGGTTGATAAGCTATAGGGGTTAGGGACTTCCATGTGTGTAAGAGTATCACATGCATTTATGACAGGAAGGTTTATAGCATCTGACTGTCTCTCTGAGTCTTTTGAATGATTAGTCCTGCATGTTACAGTGTGGCTAACACAGAGTTAAGACTCCATAATGGAGAAATTTAGTGATTAGGGGTTGAAATTCTGCTTGGGCTCTAGGCCAGGAAAAATATTATTTATGGTTAGGAAAGCATGAGAGCCCTTTCATTTGGTGCTGGCTTTATAGCGACCTTTACAGACCATATTCAAAAAAAGGCTCTAACCTTGGCAGTCCCACCCGAGTTTGAAAATCCACCCACATATCTAATGTTTTTAAAATTACTGTTGGGTGCCTCTGAAAATGAATGTCTGCTCTCAGATGTGGACAGTCCACCACCATAAAAGAGTATCAAAATGACACACATGAAAGAAAGCCAAAGTGGACAATCTAGGCTTATTTGAGCACTGTCCTCAACTGGAATGAAGCTGCAGCACCCTAAGATGACCTGACCAAGGGAGCCAGCACTCCCCTGCTCGCTCGGAAGCCACACATGGACGCACCCTCCTCCTCCCTCCCCTTCTGATGCCGTTTACACCAGCCAGTCTCCTTGCTTTAATTCAGAACTTAAGCTTGCTTTATCTACTTTTGTGTTGCTTTGGGTTTTCCATGGAAGTTAATTGGTTTTGTTTTACATTTTACAGAGAATGAAAAAAAAATAACCTGTGTATTTAAAGATACATGAGAAAGTTCAAGTTGTAAAAGGAGATTAAAAGAGACACGGCTCTCCTTTCCCGGCCCGCCTTTAGTCCTGCATGCTAGGTATTTGGCTTTTCTGCTGTGTTTCCAGCTACTAAACGTTTGTTTTAGAAACACAGACCCTGTTGTCTCAAGTGATGTGCCCCAAGACTGTCACAGATCCTCAAATGCATAAACTGTCACTACACATTAGCTCTACGCTGTGAGTCTAGAGCTACTGTCAGTGGATCAGGGCTGTCAGGAAGTGGAGCAGCTTCAGTCACTGGCAAAACACGTCATTCTCATAGTTCCCTGACCACATAGGAATCTCAAACTCTTTCCAAGTCAGGTAGGAAGAATCGAGAGCATGGACGCTTCTCCAAACGCATATGCCATAGATGTAAGTGCTGGGGCTAAAGATGCTGCAGGAAATGCTAAAAAAAAAAAAATTAATTGCATTTCTGAGGGACTTTCCAGGGCTTGTAATATGATGGTGTATGTTATAGTTATAGTTATCAAGAGAGGTAAAATCCACAGAGCTCCAGTTTGGAAAATGCCAGAGCATGCCTAGCTGAAGACCCTGAGTATACCTCAAAGTAGCCAAAATTAAGGCCATGGTCTGCTCCTGAGCAGTTCCCCAGAATGGGGGACCGATGGCTTTGATTACCATAATTAGCCAACATAATTAACACTTAACTAGTTGTGGAAGGCAGAAACCTCAATCCCCTGGAAAACCCTTCTTCACTCTTTCTCCTTGCCCCTTTAAGAGCAAGTCATGCCCTAAACGTGTCGCTGAGTCCTCCTGAGCTCCTGATCCCACCCTTGCTGGTTTATGTCATCTCTCAGCTTGAGTTTTTTTTTTTCCACAGCAGCTCCTGAACCATGGATTTGTATTCACAATGCTTGTCTTGTTTTGCTTTCTTGGTCCGCCCCGCACCCCCCCCCAAACAAGACAGAGAAAGAGGAAGTGATGTGTGCATCAGAGGAAGAGGGGGAGAGAGCCATGGAGTGCTTGTGATCTGAAATCAGAAGCAGGATAGCTTCAGGGGAGGATTGTTAGTGGCTGGAGTCTAGCAGGTGTTTTCAGATTCTTGGCCTCTTGACTATTGTAATTAGGACCCCCAGTCACAGCCTGAGACGCCTTTTAATGGGATCTAAGAAAGGAAGGGTTGGTTACCAGGGGGCAGAACATAGATGATTATTTTGGTTGATTGATTAGAATCCTATTTTTTTCTACTGTACCTGTCTCTTCCCACAATGCATCTGATTTTTTTATCACGTGCAACCCCAATGGGCATACATGTATCTAGATGCAGGAAGGGGTTTGAGGAAGTGGGGGTGCTGCTAGGTGCATTGTTTGGAGGGCGTGTGTGCATAGTGCATGAAGATGAAGGAACTGGGCTGCCGTGTGCATTATTACAAGACGGTGTTGGGTAGCAACCTTTTTTCTTAGAGGGAAGCTGGTTAAGATACAGTATGCTAAAGGGAAGTGAAACAACAGGATGTTCTAAGGGAAAGTTCAACATTCCATTCTTCAGGGAAACTCATTAAGTTCTGGAGGTAAACAACTTAAAGGTTTCAGAAAGACCCTAAAACTGGCCAGATTCGCTAGGTCCCTCTCTTCTCAAGATCCAAGTGTGTATCAGCGGTATGGACTACTGAGAGACACTTAGACTAGCAGAGCCACCCAGAAGAACCAGAGACCAACCAGCTAAGCTGATCTGAAGCAAAGACTAGCGACTACCTGAAAGAGCCAGAGCCCAGCTGAGCTATCTGGAGGGGGCTCAGACCAACTGAGCCACCTGGAAAGGACAGTCGCCAATCTGTTGGGATGCCTGAAGGCTGTGTAGTGTCCTCCAGGTCCACAGCTTTCATGAGCTGTCACCCATACTGGTGTCCTTGAGTCATTTCTGCTCTTGTGAGTGACCCTTCACTCACATTCCTGTAAGGAACTCCCCAAAACTCATTGGTTCATTAAGTTGGACTTTGGTGGAATCTTTACTTTGGTCTGTTATCAATTCTCTGTCTGAGGTGAGAAGATGCCACATGTACCCTGAAATAGTGTCACACAACAGAGGGATAATACACGTAATCATATGAATAAAAATGGCTCTCTTAGACCCATAAAGAGTGGCACGATTAAGAGGGATGGCCTGCTGGAATGCGTGTGGCTTTGTTGGAGTGTCACTGGTATATGAGCTTGCAGGTTTCAGATACTCAAATCAGGCCCAGTCTCGATTCGTCTCACCTCGACTCTCTTCTTCCTCTTCTTCCTCTTCCTCCTCTTCCTCCTCCTCCTCCTTTTCTTCCTCTTCTCTGTCTCTCTGTGTCTCTCTGTGTCTGTCTCTGTGTCTGTCTCTGTCTCTGTGTCTGTCTCTCTCTGTGCCTCTGTCTCTGTGTCTCTGTCTCTGTCTCTGTCTCTTCTCTCTCTCTCTCTCTCTCTCTCTCTCTCTCTCTCTCTCTCTCTCTCTCTCTGCTTGCCGATCCAGACATAGCGCTCTCAGCTACCTTTCTAGCACCATGTCTGCCTGCAGGTTACCATGGTTCCTGCCGTGATGATAACAGACTAGACCTCTTCACTGTAAGTCAGCGCCAATTAAAAGTTTTCCTCTCTAAGAGTTGCTGTGGCCATGATGCCTCTTCACAGCAACAGAGCCCCTACTAAGACACCAAGGCCAAATAAGGACCCAGCTAAAGGATTTACTAGATTTGCTTGCTTCAGAAAAGGGCTAGCAAGAGAGGGTAGAAGGATAAGAAGATAGTGGGGAAAGGGTGGATTAAAAACAAAGCATATAACCCGTATGTAGAAAAGAGACTATTGAAATACATTACACAAAACATACATTAATAAGCAGATTTTCATTATGAGCAGTTAGGGCTGAGTCCTAGAGGGCCCCCTTGAGTTTCTGAGGAACACCCCATTGAACAGTCCCCTGAGAGAAGTGGAGGCCGGTCAGTGACCTTCAAGGTCATTTCACGTCACTTCTGGGGAACTGACTCTCCATCTCTTCTGGCCCTGAGGCTCCCCAGGACCCCCAGCTGCCCCACCACATCTCCATATCAGCATGCTTCCTGCTGTCCTCCTGCAGGTTCAATCTCCTCACCCCTGCCTCCCTCTGGTAATATCTGTTCATTTACCTGTGGGAGGGCAAGTCAGTCAGGCTGCTCTTGAGGAAGATTCTCTGAGCTGGGACTGGGGGTATTTTGAAAAAGCGGCAAAAAAAGTAAACATTTCAGAATATGTTAATGTTCTACATTGTATATTTATCCTTTCTGTCTTATATCCATTACTCTGCTATCTCTCGCCCTCGGGTTTTGCAGTGTCTTCTACGCTTTTGGCTAATTCTGCATCTACTCTGAAGCACCTGTGTCTCTCCAGTTTCTATAAGCCAGGTAGGTACTTGGCTTTTCCAGGTATTATCGTAGCCCGCGCACGGGTGTTATCGGATCGGTCCTTCCCCTGCTTCTCATGCTGTTAGGTTTCCTTAGATCGGGGTCACTCTTAAATGTTGCCTTATCGTGTTTCCTAACCATGGTGAGGCTTCCTTTCCTGGTTATATGGTTTGCTCCTGGTTCGTTTGAACCAATTCTCCCTCACTGTTACGAATGTGCTTGTGTGTCCCTCTGCTCTCAGGTAGCACGTGGGAGCCAGGAGGCAGCAGAGGGGCAGCTGCCCCGCCCAGGGCCCTTTCTGGCAGTCAGATCTCATTTTCCCTCACCTCTCAGATCTGTACCTGCTGTAGCCCTGGGAAAACAGAAAGCCAGTTATGAGCCAGAGGCCCAAGGACAGCTGTTGATCCCGAAAACGGTTTTAATTTGTCTCTGTCTCATTAGCTTATTGCTGATGCTGGCGGCCCTCGGCTGCTGACCAAGCTGAGTAGCTCGCTTTGCAACTCACCCAGCAGCTTATCCAGTCCACAGGTGAAGCTGACAGCTCAGCCATTTCCCTTTGTGACCCTGGTCCTTTGTGGTTACTCCCCAAGGACGATCATTTATCTTTGGGCCTACAGTAATTAAAGCTGGAGGGAGACCTGTTCTCACTGGGTAGCCTTCCCCGGCGAATCA
>JADRCC010566948.1:0-10628 GCA_019843855.1 Hylomyscus alleni
GGGTTTTGGCAGTCTGACCCAGTTGTCCCACTGGTTTCTCTAGGCTGTGACCTACGAGAACGGTCGCCTACCACTGCAGCCGAGTGATCTCTCCAAGGATATCGTCCATTTCCTGTTGAGGGAGTGGCCATGCCACCTGCACGCGTTTTGGAATCTTTTCTGGTTTGGGAGTTTTCAGCATTATCTTCTGAGTGGGATGGGAGACTTTTAGAAGGCTGCCGATGACTCTCAGTGTTTTCTTCTCCAGCACTTTTTTCCTGAGGCAGTAAGGGGGTGTGTAGGATTTGTCTTAGCAGTTCTTTCTCTCTCTTTTTCCTGCTTAGTGAATCATCTATAACTGTTTTAGATGCCTTCCTTGGGGAACTCTCTTCGATCTTAGGTTCTTCTCTAGGAAGAGAAACATCTGGCCCCACGGAAGCCATTTCTTCTAATGCAGATATGGAGGTCTCTCTATCTGGCAATCGGGAGACAGCTTTGCTTTCAGAGCTGTAGGAGAGAGAGCACGGAGCAGAGTCAACCTGCGGTGGAGGTGTTCCTGACTGCATTTGTGCAGGACAATTCGGCTCATCGATTTCTAAAGCATTAGGAGGTGCTTTAGTCTCTCCCTGAAAAGCATCTCTAAGTGAATCGGTACCTTGTGCGTACTGCTGAAGGAGGCTGCAGAATTTCTTGCTGGGTTTCCTTGGTAGAGTATAATATATTGAAACCACCTCAAGACACTTCACATTCTCTTCATCGCCAGAAACAGAAAACATGCTAGTTGTCTTAAACTTATGTAACGCTTTGCCGCTCTCTTTCCCTGGTCCCGTTGCACGCAAAGGTTCAGGAGTTTTGTGTGAAAGGGTAAATGAGCTCATTCTGGGGGCCGGAAGCTCACTATTCTTTCCAGTGTGTTCATGAGCAAGTCTCTCATCGGGGAAAGTACTCTCTCTAAATGATGGTTCACCTTCCAGAGAGCTAAAGATTCTCCCCGCAGGCTTGGGTGTAACAGGAGAAGCATCCATGTCCCGGACTGACCCTTCTCCTCCTCTGCTTTCAGCCAGGGTACACGGCTCCCCCGAAGGACATGATACTGCCCTCTTGATGAGGAATGGGAGCGGTCCTTTCCTAACTGAGGCCGATCTAATGGCTTTCATATCCGTCATCTTCTTAGTGGCTTTGGGTGTCCCCATGACTGAATTTGCAGCATCACCCATTGATTCAGAACTGGGCTTGTCAGATGTGCTCTTTCCACCGGGAACTTCTGCTTTATTTTTTATTTGGAACGGAAGTGGCCCATTTCTAACGGAAGCAGCACTCACCTTACTTTCCTGCTGTCTGCTGTGTATGAGAAAGCTGGCTGGTTTTCTTGGCAAGGTGCAGTAGACTGTGTTGAGCGCAGGAACTTTGCTGTTGCTTTGGTCCTCAGCACGGCTACTGCCTTCTCTTGTGGGTGCCGCTCTATTCTCTGTTTTGGTTAGCTTCTCAATACAGGATACTCGGCGCCTTACTCTCCCTTTCCCCCTCCCATTCTTGAAGGGAGAGTATGGGTGGCCGTGAACGGCATCATGCGGAAGTGCGGGACCGTCATGACTCTCTTGGTTGTCTGTAGAATTTACAGCCAGCTGATCATTTTGGCTCTGCGCCGTAGCCTTGTCTTTTTCTTCTCTTTGTTCTTGACCTAGATCTTGGCCTGGAAGGCTCCCGGAGAACACTGTGGTGGAAGGTATCAGAAGAGCACCGAGGAAAGAATCTTGGGATGCATCTGATGACACACGTAAAGGATCTCGGGAGACGCTGTGCCCCGTGGCTTGCTTGCTGACATTGGTAGAATGAGTGGAAGGACTTTGCTGTTGCTCAAGATCTAAAATAGCAGGCTCCCCGGGAGACTGGGGTTTTTGGTTAGCAGTGGGTTCAAAGCACCAATGGCTATTTTTAATGGTGCTTGAATTGTCCTCATTACTTCCTGTTTTCTGGTGACAGCCTTGATTTGGGTTGGGAAGAGATGCTGGTGTCCCACTTTCTTGGATGAAAGGCAGGGAAGCCACTGAGTCAAGTCTCCCATCCTCCCCAAAACACTTATTTTTGTTTGGTTCATTGCTTTGATCTCTGTGTGTTGTATGAATTTGGGAAGTACCTTTCCTGGAAAAGACCCTGGGTGATCTTCTGGAATGTTCTGTGGCAGGTGCATTAAAACCATACCTGTCATTTGGAGTTGAGTCCTGAGAGTGGGCATTTTGAAAATCAGGTAAATCATCAGAGATCACAGTCTGTGAAACATATTGGGGTAACCCAGTTGGCCTGTTCTTCCGGTCCATCTTGTTTAGCTGCTCATCCTTTGAAATAGATGCATCCATATCTTTCTCGCTGTTCATTTCTGTGACTGGGATGTTGGGCTGGGTTTCAGTAAGAGACAGCGATTCATTAGAATGGCCACAAGCCACAGGAACTTCTGTACAGTTTCTTATTGGAAGAGAGTCTGGCTTATTAGGGATTATTTTCTGCAAAGGAGCTGTGGGATTCTGGAAGCTGGAACTCTGAGACTCCCTTCTGTCATCAGGACTTAGGGGAAAGGGAGTTCTGAATGAAGATACTGGAGTCTGAGCCTTGCCAAACAAGTAAGGGTCTTCGTCTACAGCTTCTTCTATAGGGAAGTGGCCCTGCTGAGAGTCCAGCCCAGAAGACTGGATGTGGCAGCTTGAGCCAGTCATAGGAAACCCATCTGGTGTGACGAAATGGGGTGGAAACTGGTTCTCATTAACACGTGAGGTGTCCATGATCTCCAGTGGGGCTGTTTGAAAATCAGGTCGCCAGCAATGGGAGTCTTCTTGACCTCTGAAAACGTATGTTCCATGGCCGGGAGAATGTGACCTCCACTGCTGAGAAGGGACACCATGACTGCAAACAGATGATGTCCTGCTTGCTTCAACAGAAATCATTTCAAAGTCCTTGTCAGAAGAAGGGAACAACTTCCTGCTCTGGGGAAAGTCAGACCAGGAAGAATGCTCTTCCTGTCGGCTCCAAAAAGAATTCTGTCCAAATCTCTGTTCTCTGAAGGTTCTGCTAAAGAAGGACCGTGCAAATGGGTTATTTTGACAGTAGAATGGCATATTCTCTGAGTTCTCCAATGTGTCAGGACTCATTGCATTATCCACAGGGACATTGAAAGGGTAGCCTTGGTAAGTGTTCTGTGAATGGTGCATCTCATACCTCCTACTTTCCTGAAAACACCTAGGAGACACATATTGCTCAGCAGGGTCAATGTCCATTGGTGCTGGCACCCCCGGCGACTCTTCCTGATTCTGCTTATGTCTAGAAGCATCTGACCTATTCCATATGATGGATGATAACGGAGTCCTTTTGGGGCTTTGCTGGTGTCTCACTGGCGTAAAACTACTCTTGTTTTGAGTATCAGCTGGAAAGTGTAAACTCCTGGCAGTAAAATGCCCTGCGGCAGGCGATGCCGATCTTTGCCGGCTGTCGAAGCAGAGAGATGCACTACCAAATGCATTCTTTTGCATGAAGTCTTCCTTTAAGACTCTGGGCTCCCTGGTCCTATACATATCATAAATTGTCTTTGTCCTAGGAGAAAAGGTTTTAAAGCCTTCCCTAGGGGTTCCAGGCCTCAGGATGTCGTAGATAGACATGTTGGAAGTTTCACTATGGTAGTTTTGAGGCCTTCCTGTGCTATGACCTTGCCTGTTCCTGTGAGACAGCTTGAACTGTGTCCTTGATCCATAGTTGAATGGTGCTCTAGTGTTCATCAAGCCTGCAGATTGTTCCTGAGCCAGCTTGTTGTCCAAATCATCTAAAACTAAGGGAAAAGGTGAATTAGTTTTTGTATATGATTTTATAGTTTTATAACAATTAGAATCATTAGAGTCCCCTTTCTGAGAATCATATTTTGTTATTATAAATATAACATTAATCTTTTTTTTCCTTTTTGGCTTCTCAAGACAGGGTTTCTCTGTGTAGCTCTGGCTATCCTGGATCTCACTCTATAGACCAGGCTGGCCTCGAACTCAGACCTGCCTGCCTCTGTCACTCAGCTGCTAGGATTAAAGGAGTATGCCGCCACCACCACCTGACAAATATAACATGAATCTTGATAGTGTTTAAATGATTGTATGACTTTTACAAGAGTGTGATGCAGTTTTCTTTCTTTTCTTAGCATATCTTTAAAGATATAAAGTTATATTTTAGGGGGCGAGGAGATAGTCAGTAAAATCTTTGCTGTACAACCTGGATTCAGTTGTCAGAAAGAACCCAGAAGAGCGCCATGAACTTGCAATCCCAGCAGTCGGGGAAGAGAGAGCAGAGACAAGTGGGTGGGACCTTAGCCTTAGTGCAAACTCCCGATTCCAGGAAGACCTGGTCTCAAACAACAAGATAGGGATCAGAGTGTCAGCTCAGGCATTCAGACTGATTGCTACATAAACAAGAACACTTGAATTTAGATTCCAAGTACCCGCGTAAAAGGCCAGGTGTGGTGACCTGGACCTGTAATCCAGTCACTGGGGACGTAGAGATAAGGGATTCTTGGAACTCAGCAGACAACCAGTCTAGCCACACTGGGGAGCTCCAGGTTCAGTGAGAGACCCCTCACAAGAAATAAGGTGGAAGTTGGGATGATGGCTTAGCAGTCATGCAAACCTGATGACCTCAGTCCATAGAACTCATATATAAAAGCTGGGCGTGATGGCATTCATCTATAACCCTACAGCAAGAGGGGAAGTGGAGACGAGAATAGGCAAAAGCCCTCATGAGTCAGCCACCTTGGAAAATACTTTATAATAATAGCAATCCTGCTTAAAAAGGTAGAAGGCTGCTGGACGGTGGTGGCACATGCCTTTAATCCTAGAACTTGGGAGGCAGAGGCAGGTGGATTTCTGAGTTCGAGGCCAGCCTGGTCTATAGAGTGAGATCAAGGACAGCCAACGTTATACAGAGAAACCCTGTCTAGAAAAAAAAAAAAAAATGGAAGGTGACAAAGGACTCCTGAGAAGTAACCTTTGACCTCATGAACACCACAGCACACTCACATCTATACTCATGCACACATATACATACATATTATATACAAAAAAATATCATTGTCTGAAAGGTAGAGAGCTCAGTGAATTGAGTGCTTACCACTGTGGTGGTTTGAATGAAAATGATCCCCATAGGCCCCCAGGGAGTGGCACTATTAGGAGGTGTGGCTTTGTTGGAGAAAGTGTGTCACTAGGGAACCTTTGAGGTTTCAGATGCTCAAGCCAGGCCAAGTGGCTCACTCTCTCTTCCAGGTGACTGCTGATCTGAATGTAGAACTCTTAGCGTCTTACCATGCCACCAGGCTTCCCACCATGATAATACAACAGACTAAACCTCTAAACTTTAAGCCAGACCCAATGAAATGTTTTCCTTTATAGGAGCTGCCAATCAGAAGGCAATGCCAATTTGAGCCTCTCTTTCTCTCTCTCTCTCTCTCTCTCCCTCTCTCTGTATGTATATATATGTGTGTGTGTGTGTGTGTGTGTGTGTATGTATGTATGTGTGTGTGTGTGTGTGCATGCACATATATGCACAAACTCTCATGTGCATCCCACAGATGTAAACATGTACACACACCACTCATGCATACATACCTACATACCTACCTACCTACTGACCTACCTACCTACATATATATATACATACATACATAGATGAATAAAAAAGGTAGAAAACCAATTAGGAAGATCTCTGGCCACCACACACATAAGAATTCACTTACATGCTCACCCACACATATATGAACACATACACACAAAACAAGGTGGGAAGCTCTTGAGGAACCATATATAAAGTTGATTTCAGGCCTCCATATGCAAAGGAACATACACACACACACACACATATACATGCCTTCACACAAACCTTCACACACCCACTCCTGTGTGTGCATACATACACACAAAATTATATTTTTCCTAATAAATTTTAGCCAGGTTCTCTCTGTGTATCTAAAGTCTGTTTACTCTTTGTGCAACATGAGCTAATAACAGAAGAGAATAATGTAGATAAAACACATGCTTGAATACATTGAATTACTAGGCATGCTGAGGGTTATTACTTCAAGTCTCTCTACTTCTTTCACATCACAAGGTCACTGTAATAGTTCAACCTTTATTCACATCATGAGACTGTAATACAAATAAGCCTGTGCACCGTATGTGGTTTCTCAGCTGGTCTGTCCAGAAAATAGCATTACCGACAAAAGTTCAGTCCCATTTAATGTACAAACACTTAGTTGGATAAATTTGGGTGATAAGTGGAATTCAAAGTTTTGTACAGTATTATTAGATGATATGTTAACTGTAGACTTATTTTCAAGAAAACCATTGTAATATAGCACTTCCTATGGATCAGGCACAGGACATCAATTAATAAATACTTATATAAACTTTACAGGGATGGCATTTTTACTATTTTTGTTTTATAAGTAAGGACACTGAACAAATCAAGACAAGGCCCTGGTCACTTAGTGCAGGGATTTGGATCCAGACACTTGTCTCCTGAGTCCTACTACACAAAGGCTTGTGCCACGTAGACAAGATAGAGCTTTATTAGGACAAGATAGAGCTTTATTAGGACAAGATAGAGCTTTATTAGGGGTCAAAGCTGCCGTTGTAAACTAATGCTGACATTTATCTTATGGTCCCAGAGAGGGTGCTATCCAAGCCAGGGTCCAGTGATCTCCTTATAATATGAAGGATGGGTGTCAAGTCCCGGGTATCAAAAATACCTTAGTCTGCAACTTTAGACATGCCACCATTCATTATTCAAGTTGCTGCTGGCTGTGAGAGCAAAACGAGAGCAATACACCTTGCAAGCTGATGGGAGACCAAAATGGGAGCCATGTATCCTGCAGGTTAAGGGTTCTGTTTGCAGTTAAGACAGTTAAGAATAAGTTCCTGGTTGTCCTATGTTAAATTCTTTCAAGTTAAGGTATCTATTTGTAAGAGAAGAAGTTCTTGTCTGTCCTGTGCAGGTTAAGGTTTCTGTTTGTAGTTAAACTATATTTCTGTTTGTCCCATGTTAAATCCTAGCAAGTTAAGGTTTCTATATGTGATTAAGAAGAAGTTCCTGTTTCTTAGATGTGTTGTAAACTGCTTGCAACCCCATTTACATGATCCTTCTCTTCCGCTGCGTCTTTCTAACAGTGTATAACAGATCTCTCTCCCCTCTTTGAACACCTTATTTATCTCTCCTATGAAAGGGACTTCAAGAGGCCAGCAGAGGCTGCTCTTTCAAGTCCCAACTTAAGGTAAGACTGCTGCCTGGCCAGTCCCAAGTACACCTCAAAATACAGCTTTCTTTAACTGGACAATCACGGATTTGGTCTTTTTGAAATCTTCAGGCTTAACATTGGCATTGTTTTGTGTTGTATTTAATCATAGTACACATTTTCCTCCATTAAACTATTATAAGTGCATTCTGTTTAAGGTATTTAGATTTTTTCAAACTTTGCCTTATAACAGACATACTAGCACATATATTTTGTGATGAATACAAATCAGTTATGCATTTCTTGGTGAAATACTCCCTAATAAAAATCAGATTGGACACAGAAATAAGTATTTTTCAAAGCGCTGCAGTCCAGCGTCTGCAGAAACCTTTCCTTCTTGTGTTAAGGACTCACTTTAGCTATATTACTTGCTAGTTTGTTTGTTTGTTTGTTTGTTTGTTTGTTTAACTAATGAATCACGGAAAGCGAGGCACGTTAGCATCTGAGTACATACAGCTGTCATGTACGGATGCGAAAGCAATGTGCCAATCACATAGGGCAGGCACTAGAGGGATCTTTTCCCTTCTGTTCGGGACTTCTCTGTAAGTGCTCCTGAGCAGACAATGCCAGCAGAGCTCATCTTGATCACTAAGATCATACGAGGAGAGGATCCTCAAGGAAAAGTCGTTTGATTCCTAGTCACTGAAACCATCCACGATAAAATTATCAAACTATGCCAGACTATGAGGGTGGATGAAAGACAAGGAGAAAAGAAAACTCTACAGAGCTGATGAAATCTGCCTTCAAAACAAATGATAAAAATCTCTCCTCTTGGAGCTGTTTATGCCTCTGCACATAGTAAAGCCTATGTCAACTACAAAACAAGATACATTTAGGATAGAAAACACAAAAGACATCATGGACATCTGGACTCCCATAACAAAATTCACTGACTCAAAGGTATTCAGAACGTCATATTAATGGGACTGTTTTCTTACTACTCGAGAGACTGGAGAAATTAGTGCTCTGTCTCCTACCTTATTTTCAGAGACATGTGCTGGGATCATTCCTCTTCAAACAAAAGCTTCATTTGGATTATATTTTCTCCTAGTCCCTGCCCATCTTGCCCCGGAGTGTTCCTACACAGAGCCGTGGCTACAGCTCTCGTGAGTGACTACCACTGGTTCCATTTCAGCGCAAACCGATTAGGTTTCCTCCCTGTAAAGCTGCTAAACTGCCACGGACCTAACTTTCCTAATGGCCAGGTTGATTGTGACCCAGAATAGCACATGTAAGGTGAACTATGGCATCAATTATAAGATTGGCGTGTATTATGTACTTCTGGAATCTAAGTCAGTTTAGTAAACTGTTTAGTGATTACAGGATTTTATCACAGTGTATTTGTGCCCTAATCAGGAACAGTCTTTTAAGAGCAAGCTCTATAGATGTGTTTCTTTTTGACCCAAAGTAAAACATTAAACATTATTACCAGTCCATACGTCTGTCATTCTTTGATCTCGGATTATTGGCTTAGATTTATATTTAACCATAAGGTTCAAGATCTTGATTTATAACATAGAAGGGAATCTTCCTCAGATGAAGGAAGCAAGCCCAGGCCTTGATTTGTTTAGAGCATGTAGTACAAACTACAGTTAGTATTTGCCTCTCTGGAGTTCCCAGGGAGAGCTGAGGCTTGAGCTTACCTTGGAAAAACTCACTCTCCAGCCCGGAAGTGTCCCAAGGCGGAGGCATACCGCTCTCCTCCCTCATGATGGCTGGCGTAGGAACAAACACACTGGTAACTGGTTGGTTCCCAACAGGTGAATTGTATAATTTTGCCTGTCAATTTTAAAATGAAAAAAAAAAAGATTATTTTACATCTTCTCTAGCTAAAGTACTGGAGTGTTCTCCCGAAATGTCAACCGTTCTAGTCTAAGAATTACTGATCAATTTTCCTAACATTTGTTTCTCAGTTTACTGTTCCCTTAGTTTTGCTGTTTACAATGGATCGTGAACACCTACACATAGCCTCATATGCAGGCCTCCCTAGATATATATTCACACATACATAATTCTATATACATACTCATATGAATGTTCCCTTATAAATAGCCTCATATTCACATTCTTCTATACACACCCACCTAGGCATGCTCCCCTAAACATACCCCCATTCACCCATGCCCCTACACACACTATACACACTCCCCTATATATACCTTCACACACACACATTCTTATGTATAGTCCCTTATACATAATTCAATGTATGTTAATTCTTATAAATAACAATGTTCAGGGATACACTAAGACTCTATCAGAATTCAACAGGCCTTATGGTAGGAGAGTGATTCCTGGCAATCAGATAATTACCCTTCTCAAGGTGGGAGTATTGTCTCCATGGTGCTAATGGCTAGGACTTTGGATTTCCTGACTGTGCATTTTCTATTAAGAGTATCTTAGTCGCCGACAGGTGGACCTTGAGTTTTGTGAGCTCAGAGGGCATCAAAAAAGACAGTGTTCCTATCTCAAGGTCATTCTGATTGACACAAGGAAAGTGATCAAATACATGTGACATGAGAATGGAAGGGAGGAAAGGGACCAAGGGACCAGAGGGCAGAGGCAAGAAGGACAGGAGACATAAAGTATGGGCATGCCATCCCAGAGCTCAGCACGCTCTTGAGGATTTTGAAAAACAAATTACATTTCTAGAGGAAGAAGAGCGGAGGACGCTCACACACACGGCTGTGAGCAGGTTTAGTAATTCTGAAATGAAGCATTAAAAGGTAAGATCTTGCTTGTCTTTTTAAACTACTGCTATTTTTAAAGGATCTAGGAGACAGACATAAAGCTAAAGTTGTATTCCGTTAAAAAACAAAACCTGGCAAGTGTTTACGTGGATATCAAACTCAATCCCTGCTTGAAGCTTGAGTTGATGTATAACCTTGGGAGGATTACCCCACCCACCTTCAATTTAGGTGCCACAGGTCCTCCTGCCTTTCCTTTGTCAATCTGGCTGTCAGTCCTGCCTCCTGCCTCAGTTCATCCTGCCAGGGTTTGATTCCCAAGCAAGGCTGGCAGCTCTGGTCCTTTCCCTTTTATTTGCAGGTCACTCTGCTATCCAGTGCGCCTGTGCCTTTTGAATACTTGGCTCCTTGGTGTCTCCTGCCTACTTCATATCACATCTCACCTTATCTATGAAGTTGGAGAGGCCAGAGGTCTAATCTTGCCAAGGCCTGGCTAAGAGTCCAGGTCCCTTTACCACCCCCCCCAACCTCCCTTGTTTGCCCCCAGAAGCCTGCCCAGATTTCACTGACTTGTGTTTGTAGCCCTATGGGCATAAGTGAATACTCACAAAGGGGGCTAATCAATGAAGAAACAACACTCCCAAGATAATTTA
>JADRCC010566950.1:0-10093 GCA_019843855.1 Hylomyscus alleni
CCCAGGCACGATTCCCTGACATTTTCCAAGACTGGTTAGAAGTGTGGCCTCCATGGGCCACCCAGGAAACCCCATATCTGGTTCCTAGAATGCTGCCTCTAAGACCCCCATGGAACTCAGGGTATGGGTTGATGGGGGGAAATGCCAGGATAGTGTGTCAGAGCCAGGATAGGTATGAAGAAGAGAACATCAGGGTAGCACATCACCCTCCCTTTCCAGGTTCACCTGTGGTCATTTGTGGCCCTCTCTCTTCCCTGGACATCACAACAGAAGAGCAGAGCTGAGCTTCCAACCTTTAGTTGAGTTACACAACGTAGAAAAATATTACCTGGTTCTTTCCTTTTTTTTTTTTTTTAACTTTTGGTTGGTTCTTTGTGAGTTTCACACCATGCACCCCAATCCTACACATTTCCTCCTCCCCTGTACCCACCCTTGAAACCTCCCCTCAACAAAGAAAAAATAAATCTCATTGTGGAAGCAGTAGTGTGTCACCGTGTGTCCCTTTTGTCCACACTTCTTTGCCTGCAAATGTTCTTTGCAATGACTCATTGGTCTGGTACAAGGCCTCTGGCTTCAGCTACTATACCAATACTTGAACGTCATGGGGACTCCTCTCAGATCTCCTGTTGTTGTCCTGTGTCATGGAGATCCTGTAGTTTTGGATCTGTTGGACCAGCCTCTTCATGCACTCTAGCAGTCCATCAATGGGGTAGATGTTGGGGTGGGCCAAATCAAAGCTCTGAATCTTGGCCTGAGAGATATCTGACATGGTCAGCCTACCAGTTCTCTTGCTTTCACACCCTTGGGGCTGGCTCATCTGCAACCCTTACATCCAGGGACAGCTCTACCCTGCTGCCCAGGTAAGGTGTAGGGCCTGCTCTCCCAAATGCTATAGCAGGTAAGGGGCAGGGACAGCTCTCCTGCTCTCATGACCCCAGGGACAGCTCTCCCATCTGCTGTAGGTGGCAAGGGGTGAAGGTTAGGGAGGACATTTCTCCCTTGCCCATGCTGCCCCATGGCAGACAAGTTGTGGGGCTAGCTCTCCCATGCTCACATCCTCAGGGCTGGCTCTCCTGTCCCTACTATCAGGGTAAGCTGTACTGTGTGGCCCCGGAGAGGTGCTGGGTCTGCTCTCCCTCATGCTGCAGCTGGTGAGGGGCAGGGCCTAGCTGGCAATTTCATTAGTTCCCAAGCACACTTCAGAGATTATTTATATCTTTAAAAATCAATTGTATTTTTTAATTATCTATTTATTTACATGAGTGCATGCATGTGTGGATGCACGTGCCTAGATTGGAGGAAACTTATTGCAAGCATCAATTCTTTCCTTCTACCATGTGGCTCCTAGGGATCAAACTTAGATCACCAAGTTTGGAGGCAGGAGCTTGGCCTTCCTAGCCATCCAGTCAGCCTTTGTTTTATCTTTAAGAGGGAAAGGCAACATTGTAACCCTGGGATCTGACAATGACCTGGAAACTCTGTATCCAGTGGCATGATCCTGCCTTCCCTCTGTGTTTTGAGAGGATGTGTGTCTGAGAAGCACAGGGGTCTAGCTCTCAAGTCTTTGGGCAAACTGCACAGGGTTGAAGGCAGGAATTGTTCCAGTCTCCGATGGCTCCATGCAAGAATGGTGGCCTTGTTGATGGAGCTGGCATGTTAAGAAACCTGTTGGTCCTGGACAGGACCCTGGAAAGATGGAGGGCCCACAACTGTGTCTGAGTGAGTCCCCCTCCACACAACTACTTTGTGGACATGAACTCAGAGCAGTGTGTTTATTGGGGAGACACTGCCACCTTGAGATAATGGCCTAAGTGTCACTAGTGTGACATTGTGTCCTGGCTTGGCTGATCCAGACAGTGACTGGGATGAGCTTGTGTTCCTACACTGGGACTCTGTGGCTCAAGTGGAGGTCAGGGCCACACTTGTCACAGTGGCTACTGTAAAACTTCCCTATGGACTATGTCTTATGTAAGTGGGAAGTGGTGTTGAAGAGAGTCTGATTAGGGTAGCAGGGACCTTCCAGTCAGAGACAAGGGAGCAAACTATTGTCTTAAGCATGTGTGCCATCTTGGGGGGCCTGTATCACAAATATGATGAGGACCCAGAGTTTTAGCTTCAGGCATGGTAACTGCTCCTGGCACGTGGCCAGAACATGCAAATGTAGGTAGGGAGTTAAGGTGCTGGAAGCAGGTTTGGGTGAACCTAAAGTAGGGGAGGAGCTATGGGCAGGGCCCTGCCTGAACCTCCTCTGTCCCATGAAGACCTGGAAGTTGGCTAAGTTCTTGACTAGCACCATAGTGGTTAATCTTTTCTGGTTTTGAGAGAGGATCTCATGAAACCCAGGCTGGCTTCAAGCTCGTAATGTCACCTTGAACTTCTGATCCTTCTACTTCCACTTCTGTGACATTCTTAGTCACCATGACCAAGGCAGGTCTTATAAAAGAGAGCATTAAATCAGGGCTTGTGTACAGTTTTAGAGGTTCAGTCCATTATCATCATGGTGGGAAGCATGGCAGCACGCAGGCAGACATGGTGCTGGAGGTGTAGCTGAGGGTTCCACATCTGGACCCACAGGCAGCAGGAAGAGAGTCACTCTAGGCTTGGAATGGGCTTTTGAAACCTCAATCCACTCCCTCCCCCAGTGATACACTTCCTCCAACAAAGACAGACCTCCTAATCCTTTCAAGTAGTGACCAAGTATTCAAATCTGTGAACCTATGGGGACCGTTCTCATTGAAAGCACTGCAGACACAGAGCCTGGTGCTGGGCATGGAACCCATGGCCTCATGCATGCTAGACAGGTTTTCTACCAGCCAGCAATGGTTAAGCTTGACTGTCAACTGGAGTAGACTGGGAGAAGCTGAGATAAGTAGGGCAGACTTCTCTGCATCTCTTGAGGGAGTTTCCAGAGAGGGCTGATGAATGAGCCAGGAGGTGAGGAGAGAGCTGTGCCTGTGTGTGTTCTGGACGGAAGCCTTTGACTCTCAGAGGAAGGGAATTCTGAAACCCGTGAACAGAGGAGGAAAGTGAAGGAGGCCTTCATGAGGACAGACCCTACAAGACACCATGCATGTGAGTTTGCCCAACAGTCAGCTGGCTTGTTAACCTGATGGACCTTAGAATCACCAGGGCGACACAACTCTGGGCATCTGCAGAGAGGCACCTTTGGATGGGCAGCCCAGATAGAAAGAGGTCTAAGGAGATGCAGACATGATGTCTCTGTGAGGGAGTGTGCTGGCTGGTGAAGTTGCTCTCACATAAGACTGCAGCCTCTTTGGCCTTCCAACTGGATACCAGTGGTTCCCCAGGAAGCTTCAGGCCTTCATTGTCTGACTGTGACTGTCAATCTGTCCAGCCTCAAGGGCAGGATAGCTACCAGAGTCTCTAGCTTGCAGGTGGCCATTGCTGGACAGCTCAGCTCCTATTGCATAAGCCAAGCTAATGAATGTCCTTTCATAACACACATGTTCTGTTGGTTCTGTTTTAAGACAACATCTACAGAGACAGGAAGCTGAATGGAGGGAGGGTGAAGGAGGTTGGTGTTTAAGAAGGACTGAAGTTCAGTCAGCATGGGAAGACATCCCAGAAACAGAGGGATAGTGAAAGTCCTTGATGTCACCAAACTGTGCGTTTAATGATGACTGGCATGGTGGATTACATACTATTTCTATTTTTCTGCAATATGGATTCTTGAGCTGAGAGATGGCCCAGTAGTTAAGAGCACCGGCTGCTCTTGCAGTAGATCCGAGTTTGGTTCTCAACTCTAAGGCGGTGGCTCACAGCCACCTGCAGCTCTAGTTCCAGGGGGAAATCTCATGCCCTCTTGTGGCCTCTGTAGGCACTGCACTCATGTGCATAGACATGTAGACACATATGTCTACTCACAATTAAAAATAAATCATGTAGGAGAGAAGAAGAAATAAAAATTATTTTTAAAAAAATCATGTCATTGGGCCAGTAGGTAAAGGCACTTGCTACCTAACCTGGGACTTGAGTTGCATCCCTGAGAGCCACATGGAGGGGGACAAGAACTGTGACCCCCAGGAGCACACAGTGGCACTCATGAACCACACCAAATGCAAATCAATCAATCAATCAATCAATCAATCAATCAATGTATTTTCTTTTAAGTTCTTAAACCAGAGCATCTGGGAGGGAACTCAGCAACAGTGGCCCAGCGTGAGTTGTATTCACTGTCCCAACATGGTTTGCACTCACAAAAGCCTCTCGGATCATTAGCCACCCCGAGGCTACCTGTCCCTAACTCTCTTGGATGTGATCTGGAACGCGACCTCACCCCTGAACGTTCCTCTCGAGCAGCTGCTGACCTGGCATTAAAAATGAGTTCTTTTGGGTTATCCCACTGAACCTGTTGTGTATTCTAAAATACACTTTACAAGTCTCTGTCTGTAGCGAGGCTTGATCTGGCCCATGGTGGTCCTGGCCACTCCAGTCAGGCATCAGGACAAGCTGCATGGTATAAGGGAAACCAAGGACCTTCCTCCACCCCTACAGACAGCACACACAGCAGGAAGAGGAGAGGGAAAGGTAGAATGTAAACCTCCCCATCCCTACCCCCATGCGAGTCACAGGACACTTGGCACGGAACTGCAGGAAGTTTCGCTCCCTGCCATGCCCAAGGACAGTGGTTCTCAACCTGTGGGTCCTGACCCATGGGGGGGAGTTGAGTATGGGTGTCAAATAATACTTTCATAGGGGTCTTCTAAGGCCAGTGTAAAACACAGATGTTTATATTACTATTTGTAACAGTAGCAAAATTACAGTTATGAAGTAGCAATGAAATAGTTTTATAGTTGGGGGATCACGGCAACATGAGGAACTGTATTAAAGAGTCGCAGAATCAAGAAGGTTGGGAAACAACCACGACCCTAGGGGGTTCTTCCTGGAAAAGGAAGATTTTTGTATTCTGTGCCAGGGCATTGCTGACAGTACTGGCTGTGGAGGGAGCCAACCTAGTGAGTGAGATCCCTGCTTTCTGCTCACCCTGCTTGCCGCTAACTGGGCAGATCCATAGGAGCCAACAGCAGCGATACAATGGGGGCCCCACAGCTGCAGCCCTACTCCCCCCTGGCCCGTGCCTTAGCACGCAGAGTGCACCACTGTCTTCTCCACCTTATCACAAGACCCTCGCTAACTTTCGCTTCCAGAGCAAGCTACTCAAAGGCTCCAGTCCCAGCGTGATGAATAACAGGCAGGGGGCAGGCAGGCAGACCCTGGCTCCCTTTTCTCCATAACTCGCTACCTCTATTATTTATATACAGTTTAACTCGCCAAGGCGTAACCCTAAACCTCTTGTCGCCACAGCGATCCCTCTGCGCCTCCCGGGTGAGAGCTGATTGGCCGGGCTGACCTCCTCTTCGGCATGCCTGCATTAGCTTGACTACTGTGAAGCCTCCCGAAGCTGAGGCCCGGACATCCCTGGCTGGGCTCAGCAGTTCATGGCAGCCTTTCCGCTCAACGTGAGCTCTGTTTATTATTGTAGAGAGGCAATTTTCAAGGCGGGCTGTGGTACTTGTTCAAATTAAGGTGAAGAATGTGAACCACATCCGGCCTCCTCACCTGATGCCTCAAAGGCCTCTTGTGTGTCCAGGCCCCACCCACCTGAAGGTCTCAATTAGCTCCAGGGAGAATGAAGACCAGGGCCAAACAGGGTGCCTTATTGCCGCGGCACCTGCTGCGCTTGGATGAAGAGACTGCGGGAGAGGGCTGTGGAACTCCAGTCAAGAGACTCTGAGCATGACTAGAGAGGAAGAGTGCGCATAACACACAGGAGCCTTAAGGCCGGGCTTTGCTATTACCGTGGACTCCATCAAGCTAACGGATCAAGGAAACCGTCCACCATGGCCTGGCGGCTTCTGGCATCTCAGAGTCTGGGTTACATCAAAAGGAAAGGGTGTAGCGTTATGACAAGCTAAACTACATGCAAGTGGAGCCCTTTAAGGAAACCTCCAATATCCCCGCACACACAGATGTCAGTCTCCTTCCAAGGACTCGCTGCTGGCGATCAGCAGCTTTCTATTTTCTGCAGGCACACTTCTCTGAAGTCTGGGAACTAGGCAGACCTTGTTTATTTAGTTGGTTTTGTTTTGTGATGCTGGAGATGGAACCCAGGGCCTCACTCCCTAGGAGAGTGAATGGTCACTGCCCAGCTATATACTCAATTTTCTTTTCTTTTTTCTTTTCTTTCTTTCTTTTCTTTTTCTTTCTTTCTTTCTTTCTTTCTTTCTTTCTTTCTTTCTTTCTTCCTTTCTTCCTTTCTTTCTTTTTGAGATTTATTTTATTTTATTTATTTTATGTGTATGAGTACACTGTAGCTGTATAGTACTTGGCTGCCCCACTCGCTCCACCATAACACACTGTAGCTGTCTTCAGATGCACCAGAAGAGGGCGTCAGATCTCATTACAGGTGGTTGTGAGCCACCATGTGGTTGCTGGGATCCGAACTCAGGACCTTTTGGAAGAGCAGTCAGTGCTCTTACCCGCTGAGCCATCTTGCCAGCCCTCTTTTTTGTCTTGAGAGAGGATATCACTGAGCTGCCTAGACTGGTCTGGAACACACTCTGCACCCCATGTAGGCTTTGAACTTGGGAGCTTCCTGCCTCAATCTCCAAGAGGCTGAGATGACACACTCATGCCTGCAGGTCTGGCTATAAAGCTCTTTATAGCAGGGTTTGCTGTGGAGGGAGGAGATAGAAGGGATAGACCCTAGTGGCCAGGCAGGACAGTAAGCCTAGGGCTTACTGATTCCCTAGTGATGAACCCCTAGCATGTACTAACTCTGTCTCAGAATCTGCCCTGAGCTGAGTGAGCACAAGGCACCACGGAAATCCCTCCTGGGCTAGAGCTTATGCTTATGGCTCTGAGATCTCTAAGTCCCATCTTCCCAGAATTAGTGAGCAGGTGACAGGCCATAAACAAAGGCTGTGTGGTGGTGTTGTGTGAGGGACACTCCACCTAAGGGTTGGCACATCTAGCTCCTTCTAGGTGACTGATTGGGAATGGTTGTACGTGGCGGGGAACACCCTCTTCAAGATGCTGGGAGGATGGAGGCTGACACCCCCAACAGGATGCTGGTCATCTTCTCTGCTCCTGGGAACACCTGAGCTTGGGATGCACAGGACACCTCCTAAAGACGCATCTCATGTCCAGTGTCTAACAGTGGAAAAGAAGGGTCGTGAGGGTGGAACAAAGTGCAGATTTTTTTTTCCTAAAGCAACTGCATGAAACCATCCTCCTCAGAAATGCTTTAAAATATCATATTTAGGTTGAGGAACAAGGCAGGAGTCTTCAGTCCCCTCCACCCCAGCTCTCACCTCTCAGAGATGGATTCCTGGCATCAAGTGGCTTTCATCCAAAGTCTGGTACCAGTAGCTCCTTAGAGCTAGGTTCTGGGCTCCAGGCTGTGTTCCTGATTCAGAGAATCAACTTTGTGTGAAGCTTTGACACGATGTATCCAGTAAGCAAGAGGAAGAGGGAGCAGGAGAGGAGCCTTGGGCACTGACTCCAGGGACATTAGGATCCTACCTCTCATCACAGGCATGGACGTGGCTAACCATGTACTTTGGGTTCTGCTTTCTGTGGGAATGCGGGATGCTGTGGGTCCGTATGAAGCCTCTTGTCATAAATGTCACCTGCATCTTCTGTGAACTCTTTGGTAACTGTCGATATGAATAGCCAACACTAACCCAGGCTTCCCCCTGTTTGGGGAAATCACAGCTGGCTGCAGTGAACTTTACTTTAGGGCTGGGAAGGTGGTGGCTTTGCTGTAGGGAAGCTTTCTGGGTGGAGGTCACGGGTGCTGAAGTATGAAAGCCTTTGTAGTAGCTCTGTGGCCTGGGGGGGGGGGGGGCTGTGTCTGGGGGGGGGGGGGGGGGGGGGGGGGGGGTCCGCTCGGGCCCTGCTGCCGGGGGGGGAGGGGGGGCGGGGGGGTGTATTTGCAAGCTAGTGCATTCCTCGTCAGCACGGCGAGCCCTGTGGGGGAGCTGCCAGCGCCAGCACTGAACAAATCCAGGGCAATTTGGCTAGTGGGTGGTCTCCTCATCACCGGCAATTAGACGTGAGCAAGCTTTGCCCCAAGATACTGCCACGGTGATGGTGATGGTGATGGTGACGCAGCAGCTGCTGCTGCGTGGATGCAGACCCCAGGGTTCTTATCCACCCCAACAGCTTCAGGAACTACTCACGGAGCCACATCTCACAGAGCCACATCTAGACGTCCAGGCAGGGCCTCTGAGGTACTTCAGGATGTCTTTGCAACAGGTTGAGAGGCAGCCACCACACTGGCAGGCAAGTGTTAGCACCACATCATTCCTTGGTGTGAGTGAGGAACATGTTCCCAGAAGGCTTAGCTAGAACAGGCATGAAGTCAGCCCACAGCACATGCGAATGAGAGAAATTCTTTTTATTCATCTGTTTGGTTATGTTTTTTTTTTCTGTTAGATAAACCTGCCAGCCCCATCCCCTGCCTTTTTCCATGTGTCAGGGTTGGCCACAGGTGTCACTTTGACCCCTTTATCTTTTGGGTTGATGGGACAGGGTGGAAGCTACCCCTTAAACTTTGCATCTTAGGCAGTGTTGAGATTGGGGGGGGGTGTTGTGGGCCTTCTGCCTGTCTCTGCAGAGAGGCAGGGTGGGGGTCGTTAGCTCAGGGTAGAGCTGTGGACTCACAGGTGGCAGCAGAAGGGCACTGAAGAAGGCAGCCTGCTGTGGGCGCACGATGGCTTCTCTTCCAAGTGCCTTATGATGTCTTGCCCATCACCAAGTGACAAGAGCATTCAGGAGCTCTGGGAGGTGAGCCAGCTGCTTCACTGCCTGCTGAGCAACTCCCGGGCACAGTCACAGATGCTGGGAATCAAATCCAGGTGCCTGGTTACCTTGAGTTTCAGATGCCATAACTGAGTTGGCTTCCTGTGTCTGTTGGAACAAATTGCCAAGTTGTGTGTGTGTGTGTGTGTGTGTGTGTGTGTGTGTGTAAGAGAGAAATGGAGACAGAGGCATAGACACATACACACACACACACACAGAGAGAGAGAGAGAGAGAGAGAGAGAGAGAGAGAGAGAGAGAGAGAGAGAGAACAGTGAGCAGTTTGCCGACTAGTCAGGGAGTGGCAGGAGCCTCTCCCTCTGAGTTGCTTCCTGCCTTTTCCACTCGGTGGCTCCAAGTGACTCTTCGTTTGTGGACAAGCCACTGGGGTCTCTGCCTTTGTCTCCACATAGCATCCTCTTTGTGTATCTTTGGGTCTTTGAATACCATTTTCCTGAGGATTCAGGGGGTTGACACTACCCTTAATCCCTCAGCAGGGTTTGCCGAGCAAGGCTGCTGATGACTGCCTTTGAAGAAAGAACATTCTAGAAGCATCTTGACGAGGTGAGGACTGGAGCGGGCTGCCTCTGAGGGAGAAATGTCACAGTGGGGGCAGCGACAGGTGCGAAGGCCTTAAAGATGGTTCAGCACAAGACAGTGTGCCTGGGACTGAGTTTTCCATCCTGTGGCTTTAGGCTTTTTAATACTGGCCTTGTCAAAAAGCCTTTGAGTTAAGGGAGGATCAAGGTTTGGCTGAGAGGCAGGGTCACACAGAGATGACTGATGGGTCTTGAATGTTTTACTCAGTCAACTTGAAGATTAGAGACAGATAGAAAACCCCAGAAATGGCTACTGAACCCATAAGGGACTGCCATATTTTCTTGCAAATACAGGTTACTTATGGAGGGAAAAAAAGGTCATGGCACACGATCATGGAAATGTGAGCAGCATTATACATTAATTTATAATTAATATATTAATTAACTAATTAATATAATTAATTATAATAACTTTCTTTCTGGCTTGGTGGCCATGTATTCTTAAAGCCTGAGGTGTGAGTCTCACATCCTGGAACCACCAGCCACCAGCCACATGCCAGCACATCACCGTGGAAATGAGGAAGCTAGAATTTCCTGCTGCCAGGCTCCCCAGCCTTACTCCTGACCTTAACCCTTGTGCCTAGGTACAAGGTAGCCAAGACTGAAACAGCTGGAGCTGGAGGGAAGTCTCAGCCAATGGTGTGGGTGGGTGGGATGGAGACAGAGAAGT